>CAJNSZ010002914.1:0-12992 GCA_905329745.1 Rotaria sp. Silwood2
AGGATTTTGTAGCCCCCGGCTTGCTCTTTTGAATGGTGAAAACCGCAGCTCGATAACTCAAAGTAATCAAAAGTTATTCAGAAAATGGTCGTTAACACTTTAAAAAAAATCCGACATTAGTACATTAGTTCATGAATGTTCAGATTTGGATCAACTTTATAATCATATGATAAAATTATTTTCGTTTGATAAATTATTTATTAGCGCGTATCCAAATGCAAAATATCCCTCTATTGGGGTGTGGGTGGGTGTGGGTGTGGGTGTGGGTGTTGATTTTCTTTTGATTCACACGCACCGTTACCCACACCCACACCCTAAAGTATCTTATATTTGCAGCGCCGAAGAATTTGAATCCAAAGCATTCAAATATATGGAAAAAACGCAAGCTTATGAAGAAATTATCACTGGTATCAACCCGCTCGGCAGTATTTTACATTTAGTCCAAACACTCCTGGGTCGTCTTAAAGAAGACAATGCCATTACTTATGAACAATGGAAAGCTATGATGCCCAATATTACGAAATGTGAATTACCACATTTATATTTTATACCTAGAGCACGCAAGGTAAATTGTCATTAGCTTAACATATTGGCGGCATAGAAGAGATTCTGATAGTCTTTTTTCTACTCTTTTAAGGTTGATGTTCGATTGCGTCCAATCATATCCTATAGAGGATCACCAACTATAGGTATTTCAACATTTTTGAATAATCTCCTGGCTCCTCTCTACTTACGAGTGGTTCAAACAACAACTTATATGAGGGATATTGATTTTACTCGTCAACTCGAAAAATATCGAGATAGTGGACAATTAAAAGCAACTACAATGTTCGTTACTTTTGATGTCACCGATCTTTACACCATGATAACAAGAGATGGAGCTCTAAATTCTTTCGTCCGATTCCTACGTAAACATTCAAAAAACGGAAAAATTAGCAATTTGTCTATAAATACAATTATACGGTTAGCAAGAATTGTATTAGATACCAATTCCTTTGTATACAACGGCAAATACTATAAACAAATCAGAGGGGATGCTATGGGTTCTCCTTTTACTATGGTGCTCGCGAATATTTACATGTTGGAATGGGAGCAAAATCTCGTTGAACATCAACAAGCTCATAACGAACTCTATGGCCGGTATGCTATAGTGATAAAAGCAGGCAATCTATTCATTAGATTTCCAATTTTAGATATATCGATGATGTTTTCATGACAACAAATTTATCATATGCAGACATTATCAAACAACTAGAAAAGTTCAAAGCACAATATTTAAATATCGGAATAACATATACCGTAAACTCAATCGTCAATTTTCTTGATGCTGTCATTGAAAATAAAGACGGTCAATTAATAACATCAATATTTCATAAGCCAGCTGCAGAACCATGTGTTCTACCTTTTTCATCAGATCACCCACATTATACCCATGGAAATACGATATATTGTGGTCTACTTCGTGCTGGTCGCCTATGTTCAAACGTCGATAACTTTGATAGCGAGCGACTAAAACTTGAACTAACATTAATAATGAGTGACTATCCATTGGAATTTATCAATCACCATTTTAACAAGTTCTTCGTAGCAAACCAGGCCCTAAACGTTTGGAAATGCTTAGACCATCCTATGTACCGCCAAGTCCATGAAAAACTCCTCGCCCAACTGAGCCGACAAGAAAATCATCATCAAAACACAAACCATGTCGATCAAAATGTCGTTCCATATCCACCAAAGAAAAAGGTGTGGGATCGACAAAAATTAATTTTACATGACGTACACGAAAGTGGACCCATAACACGATACCGACAAGTGCTACGAAAATTATGGAAAAAATATTACGTCGACGAAAGATCCCTCGTGAAAAACGTTCGACTAACCATTGGCACTAGAACAAACCCATCGCTAGAACGTCGTTTACTCGAAAAGAAACCATCTCGGAACTTTCTGGTCAACTAAACATCAGCTCAACAGCAATCAATGACAATCCCATTATTCGCCTGATTGAAGATTTCATAAACTAGATATCTAAGGCGTTTGCCATTTTTCCTTTCCTCCTCAAACCTTCTCGCCTTATTTTCCATTCAAAGTTGTAAAAACCGATTGTTTCCCGCAAAAAATGATAAAAAAATAAAAATAAAAATAAAAATAAACAGTTTCTCGTCAACATCCATTTCTACCATTATACTAATCTCCTCTAATTCTTTCTAGATATATTAACTATTTCATCAATCAACGATTCAATCGACGCAACTTGTCTATTCTAGGTTACACAAGTCCCTCTAAGACTGAACATCTAAAGCATATGTCAATAGTCTTCGACCAAACACACTATAATCATCTGAACGACATACTTGAAAACACAACAATATTTTATCATCAAATCGCAATGTTGTATATCCTCATCTCGTTACCATCGCAACAAAAAAAACAGCACAAAATTCCCATAACTCTTAAAGTCAATTTCAGACAGAAGGATCTCAATATCACATCACACAGACTGAAACTCAATTTCCATAACCTACAGCAGAATCGCCTTCGACTTGAAAGAAATCTCCAAAACAAATCACCTTTTGATGAATCCCTACTGCCAACAAACCAACTTCATCAGAAACCGGCAACCTTCATCGCGCCATAATCGATTGGACAAAAACGTCGCGAAGGATAACTTGCCACAGAGTATACCATTCACCTACAAACAAAACATGAACAATGCCAACCAACCATTAACACAAACCGCAATCTCCAATTAAAAAAAAAAACTCATTCATTAACATTTCTTTGAACTTAGTAATTTAACTTTGGAAGTATTCTTTTATAGAATTTCTTTCAAATTAAGTTTTCTAAGGCTATGCAGAGTTAAAGCTGCCTGATGAGACCCTTGAGAAAGGTCGAAACTAGTCGTGGCTTTGTTTTTCATGATACACTCACACCCACACCCCACCCTGATAAAAAAAATGAAAATAAAGAGCCATCCAACAGACGGCAAAAGAAAAATCAAGCTTTTGTAAAAAAGAATTATTTTCTACAAAAAAAACTTTTCATTCATTTCTTTTGATTACTAATAATCCATTAACATATAATCACACCCATTTATTTGAGAATCTCTTCAAAAAATTTGTCGGATACTTGTTCTTAATACATCTTACCCGATAATACACTTTTGTGATTGTTACTAGCTTAGGAGTTTTATTATAAAACTTCTGACTGTAGCTTTCACAGTAGGAGAATTATACATTTACAACATCTTATAATCAATAAAGCAATTGATAAGTTTAACTCTAGCACTTATCGAAACCGGTCTTGCTAGCTAAATTTGATTATTATTATCATTAATATAATCACACCCCACCCTACTTCAGACTTTTGGAGAGTTTTAGATACATGTACTTATAGATTGTAGACATGCCCGTTGAGTCCCTTAAGCAAGGACGAAACTAGTCGGGTGGTGCTTTCAATCTAAAAGCTATATCTTAATAATAACTTATACACACCCACTTCTATTGTGAGTGTATCTACATAAAGGTTCGCCTCCAAAAGAAGATATTTTCAGGTATCATGTTTGGATTCAAAGTTCTTTTGAATCTCTTTCAACTGGTACTAAGGCCACTTGATAAGCTTTGAGTTAGAAACAATCGAAATAATCTAAATTAGGTTATCGTGGTAACTTATACACACCCACCCACATCCTTTGTTTCGACTTCTTGTAATACTGAAGATATACTTTGTTTTGGATTTTCTCTTTGAAAATTCAGAATATTTAAGCCATCTGAATGAGTCCCTTAGTCTGGACGAAACCGGTCATGGCCGCTCAATCACACCCCACACCCACACCCTAAGGCAGGAGAACCACTGAGACCAATTGTTTCGGGTATCAAATCACCAACACAAAAAATCTCGGCATTTCTCGATCAAATTATTCGTCTCATATTTAATAGATTAACCCCGTATAGCTTGACGAATAGTATAGAATTTATACAACATTTGAAAAAATATGGAACGACAGACCAGACCCTTGTGTATACATTTGACATAACAGATTTATACACAACGATACCTCAGCAAGAATCTATCTTAGCCCTTTGTGAGATGTTAGATGAGAATAAGACAATTAAGGTAAATGGAGAAATATCCATCAATACGATAAGGGCCCTATTCAGACATGTCTTAGAAAATGCGTATTTCGCCCTTCAGTTACCAGGACAGAAAGTTAAGTATTATAAACAAATTAGAGGAGGACCCATGGGATCAGAATGCACCCAAGTCTTGGCAGATGTATACATGAGAAAATGAGAGAAAGGATTTAGAGAACAGCAAGAGAAGGAAGGAGAGATATACCTTAGATTTCGGGACGATAATTTTATAACTACTAAGAAACCTAAAGAAGAAATGGATAAAATTTTATTAGAGTTAGGGAAAAGGATAAAAATATATGGTTAACTTCTGAGACTGGCCAATATGTAGATTACTTAGACGTAAGAGTAGAAGTTGAGATTCCAAATTTTCGGACAAGGGCATATAGAAAAATTAGCTGCTCAGTCATACATCTTACCATTAACTCAGCACACCCTCCCCATGTAATGAAGAATATCCCCTTCTCAGCAATTTTAAGAGCAGTAAGAATATGTTCGCATAAAGAGAATCTAGAAGAAGAAATTGAGAAAGTAAGAATAACCCTGCTTTTGAACAAATATCCCCCAAAATTTATAGATAAACATTTTAAACGGTTTTATGAGACTTTAACAGGGCAAAGAAATTCAAAATTACTCCTTAGCGATAGACACAATGAATTTAGGGACAAGGTCTTAGGCGTAGAGTGGAATAAAAAAGACAAACTCGAAATTGACTTTAATAGAGATATCATGGTCCACTTCACTCATACCCAAAATTTAGCACGTTTCGGGTCAAGATTTCATCAAATTTGGAAAGAAATTTTTGAGGAAACTCCACTAAGCGATATACCAGTTATTTTTGCCCAAAGATTAGCCGATAATTTAAAGAAAGTACTAGTGCACAAGAAACTACCTAAGTCAGCGATAAAGGCACTAGTAGAAGAACTAGAGTAAGATAAGAGTAGGACCAAATGAGATCCCCTTCCTCCATTGTTTTCTGTTTTCTATTATACATTCATCAGTAACAGTAATAATAAGAAGGAAGGACCTGGCCGATTTTGTTTTTTAGTTGTTTGTTTTGTTTGTTGTTTTTCATTTTTCGTTTTTTGTATTTAATGTTCGTACTTTTGTGTGTGTTATTATAATTTTTATTATAATATTCATTGAGTCCCTTTGTAAGCTGAGTCCCCTCGCCACACCTACACTATCGAGATTGCCTTGTGAGTTAGAATATACTGAGAATACACTGAGAAAAAGATAGAAATAGAAAGAAAAGAACGCCATCTATCCCCCTCCAATTAGAATAGTTACCCCCGTCGAGAAGAGAAATTATCCTATTGGACGAGAGTAGAATAAAGGAACGAGAGTCAGAGAAAGGAAGGAAAGAAAAAATAGATAGTCATTCATAGCCTGAAGAGAATTCGAAACGCGTTGCTTCAATTATTGTATCACGTATCGTATAAACTTATTGTTCAAAATAAAATTATTCAAACCAAACAAAAAATTTAAAAATTATTTATAAATCTTAAAAAAACTCTCGTTCATTCAACTTAAATCAAAAAGCTTTACTCTTTTTTCACTTATCTTTTCTTATCCAAAAAATAAATTTATTTTTCTCTCATTATTTAAACTAAAACATACCAAAAACAAATCCAATCTTTCATTTTTTTCTCTAAAAGAAAACACGCACAAACAAATTCAATCTTTTTCTCATAAACTAAAACAAACTGATTCATTTCTCAACCCCAAAATAAAATTCATTTATTCTACCATTTAACAATAAAATCAATTTTTCTTTAATTCTAAAAACAAATTCATTTTTTCATGCAATTAAATAATATTCTTTCATTCTACAATATTCTACAAAATTCGCATACATAACGTTATTTTCTATTTCAAACAAAAACTTATATATTAAATTAAATTCATTCACTTATTTCTTAAAATAAATTTATTCTTAAGATAAATTTATTTACTATTTCTTAAAAAACAAATTCAATTATTTATTCTTACAATAAATTTATTTATTATTTCTTAAAATAAATTTATTCACCATCTCTTAAAAACATATTCATTCACTCCAGCTTATTTAATACTTTTCGTATATATCTATTCAATAATTTTTTGTTTATCTGTTCGAATAATATATCATTCAATTTTTTGTCTCATACTTAAGTCTCTTAAAAGAAAAGCAAGCATAATTTTCTTAGAAAATTATTCATAAAAAGGGTCATATTATTTTCGGACTTTTTCTATTAAATTCACACTCACACCCACCCTTAATTATTCATGGTAGGAGAACTTATATTCAAATTCAATCATATTTCTTCTGAGCAATTGATAAGTTTAACTTCAGCACTTATCGAAACCGGTCTTGCTAGCTATATATATATATGATTGATGTTCACTTATACACACCCACACCCACCCTAAAAAATAGATATTCAAACATTTTAAATACTTTTAAAATAAACTCATATTAAAAGAAATTGATATTATGAAAAATTGGTATTTTAAATTTAACCTTTATATTATATTCATAAAAAATCAATTATATCCATAATATTAGAAGAATCTACAAAAAATCAATTTTATTAAAAATGTTATTAAAAAAAATGGTATTGCAAATTTAATCCTTATATTATATCCTAAAAGTCAGAAAAATTCAAACAATTTACTTTATCCTTGACAAAATCGGCGATTTCAGAAATAAATAATACGCAAAACTATTTTATGAAAATTAATAAAGCAAATAGAGCAAATAAAAAATTACTAAATATTTATTTATTTATGTAATAATATGTTTTTCTAAAAAATTAAAAACTTAAAATATTAGCAAGCATATCCACGAAATATAAAAAATCAAATATATTACAAATATGGTGCTAGCCCCAATGATTGCCACATAAACCATAAATTATAAAAACTTTTCCATTTAAATTCATACACTTTACCAGATTTGAATTTAAATGCTTATGTAAAAAATTTTTCTTTAATTTTAACTTAAATTACTATTTAATTTTAAAAAATTTTCTTATTTAAAATTGTTATCTTCAATCTCTATTTATATTTCTTGTAATTTAAATTTTTATTTTTATTTTCATTTTGTTTGTGCTTTTTTGTAATGCAGAGCGCTGAAGAGTGTTTTCATTTTTAAATAAACTATAACACGAAACTCGTCGGCGAAAATAAAATCTGCATTATTTTATTATTAAATTTAATTCAAGCACATTATCAAAAAAATGTTAACATTTTATTTCGACTTAATTCATTGCTGAAAAGCAAAAGCTGAGAGCAACAGATTGATTTATATTATTTAAAAATATAGATTGATCTGTTTTCAATTGATTAATTTACAGCGATTATTCTAAATCACACCCACACCCTAACATCATTCATTCATAAGCAATTGATAAGTTTAATTCTAGCACTTATGGAAACGCGTCTTGCTAGTTATTGAATGATTACACTTAAACTAGTCTACATATCCACACCCCACACCCCACCGACACCCTTACTTCACTACTTATAATTGTAAATGCAGAGCCCTGATGAGTGTTTAAATATTTAAATAAATAACACAAAACGCGTCGGCGAAATTAATTCTGCATTTCTTTTTTACATTAGTTTTAATTGAAGCACATCTATTTAATTTTTTACTGTCGACAGAAAATCGATTGCTGAAAAGCAAAAGTTGAGACTAGCAAATTAATTTGTATTATAGAAATATAAGTCGATCTGCTTTTTCACTGATCTCCTGTGTTATATTCTACTTTCGAGTAGATCAACTTAGTATTTTGTATTTGGTTTAACTTCTACAGTTGAATCATTTGTACGAATACTTGCCACTTGATAAGATTCCGATAAAGTCGAAATACTACTTAGGATTGTGGTAGTTTTACACACCTACACCCAAGATTTTGTAACATTCTACCTTTTTATTAGCTTGAAAAAAATAATCTTGATAAATTCACATATGTTTGCCGTTTTCTCATATAAAATATTTATTAAAAATGTTAAAGCAAGTATAAATGATGATTAAATGTAAAAAAAGATAAAAGTCTTAAAAAGTCAAAAGTAGGAATGCCTATTGCGGCAAAATAGAAAAAGAAAAAGCAGAATGAAACAATTAAAAATAAGGAGACTAACTACTAATGAAACCTTCACCGTGGATTAATAATCTAAACTAAGTTCTCTATTCCGAATTAAAAATAAATCTTGTAAATATGTAACGTTATATGAAAGTACTCTAATCTCAATTGGAGTTTGTGTTAGATAAGATATTCAAAGGCTAAAAAGCCTTTTCAAAAAGGCTGACAACACTAACGCCCTTCAAGAATAGGGAACTTTCGTATTACATCAAAAGTCTATGAAGATAAAAGTTTTTTGAAAATATATAAAGAAGTCAAACGAGTGCATGCAATGTTCAAAGTCAGTTGACCAATGGCTCGTACAGTTTTTAACAATATCACTGCAAAAAATGAGTTCGTCGTCAATGTAAACTAAATGATTAATCTGAAATAGAACACGATATCATTCATCTCATGTCGTTTGAATAGTCGCAGCAACATTCATATTCAAATTTAATACTTACTTTGAAGTTAGTCATCCTGAACATTGAATGGTTTAAAATGATCCAGGAACTGAATGCCCTTAACAAACATCCTGTTCAGCGTATAGTTCGAAATTTCAATCAAAACTAAATTCTCTAATACAATTACCAATTAGATGATAAATGAACACTCGCAACAATCTTTTCTCTCATGTATATTATTAACTGTGAAGCAAAACTGATGTCGTTATCATGAGAAAACAAAACCTCGCAAAAATGAATCAACTTAATAATAACTTCATTCAAGTATATAAAGCATTTGCATGCAATGTTTGTTGGTAGCTGAAATAGAATAGCTCATATACAAAGCGAACATTTTTGATAAAATATCTATTCAAAAACACTTCTTTGGAATAAAGCTCAGTGCATCATTTACTCATCGAATAATGAATACGCCAAAAGTGACAAGTGCTAACCAGGGCTTTGTTCAACCAAGTAATTGATCGACAATGCAATGTAACGGTTCATCAGGGAGTGCTAGGTCACACAGTCGACGAATCATTCGAAGGATAGCTTTGTTCAACAACATTGAATATTCCGAAGCAAAGTATGTCCGGGCTCATACTATCGAATATCATTTTAGCAACGAACCACTCGAACTATTAGACTTGTGTGCATATATACCGTTCTCATTGCATCAAAAGTATAATAAAACATTCTACGTTGCCAGGCTACGCAAAACAGACACATATCAATCACAACACATCTATTCGTTTTCCGGCATGTCTAAGTTAAAAATTACCTACAAACAACGTGTTAGAATATCCCACTACTCGTGAACTATTCTAACAAACGCCTTATTCAGCCATTATACTCCCTAGAAACAGATGGAATTAGAGCAGAAAATCGAATAGTGTAAGGCAGCTGAATTATTTTAAATAAGGTCGTATTCAATTATTTTACGCTTCAACAGTCGATGGCAGTAAAACAGAAGACTGAACAGTGCATGACAGATGAATTATTCTAAACAAGATCGTATTCAATTATCATACTTTCCAACAGCCGATAACAGTAAAACAGAAGACTGAACACTGCATGACAGATGAATTATCATAATTATGGTCGTATTCGATTATTTTATTCTCCAATACTCGATGAAAGTAGAACAGAAGACTGAACAATGCATGGCAGATGAATTATCCTAATCAGCAATGCCGTATTCAATTGTTTTATTCCCCAGCAATCGATGAAAGTAGAGCAGAAGATTAAATAATGCATGGCAAATGAATTATGCTAAGGAAAGTCGTATTTAATTATTTTATTCTCCAGCAATCGATGAAAGTGGAACGGAAGATTAAATAATGCATGATGAATGAATTATCCTTAAAAATGTCCTATTCAATTACTTAACTTTCCAGCAGTCGACGAAAGTAGAACAGAAGACTGAAAAATTCATGACAGATGAGTTATCCCAAGTAAGTTCCTGTTCAATTATTTTATTTTCCAACCATCGATGAAAGTAGAGCAGAATATTAAATAATGCATGGCAAATGAATTGTGCTAAGGAAAGTCGTATTCGATTAATTTACTCCCCAGCAATCGATGAAAGGAGAACAGAAGACTGAGGAATTCATGGTAAATGAATTATCCTAAACAATGCTGTATTCAATTATTTGACCCTCCAGTAATCGATCGAAGTAGAACAGAAGATTGAACAATACATGGCAGATGAATTATCCTAAGGAAGTTCACATTCAATTACTTTAGTCTCTAGCAATCGATGGAAGTAGAACAGAAGATTTAACAATTCATGACAGATGAATTATCCTAATTAAGGTCCTATTCAATTATTTTAGTCTCCAGCAATCGATGGAAGTAGAACAGAGGGCTGAATAATGCATGAAAGATGAATTATCTTTATAAAAGTCGTATTCAATTATTTTACTGTTGAACAATAAATGAAAGTAGAAGAAAAGATTAAACAATGCATGGCAAATGATTTATCGTAAAAAATGTGGTATTGGATTATCTTACTCTCAAGGAATTGATGAATGTAGAACCGAAGATTGAACAATGCATGATAGATGAATTATCCTAAGCAATGCCGTATTCAATTGTTTTATTCTCCAGCAATCGATGGAAGTAGAACGAAGGATTGAACAATGCAAGGCATATAAATTATTCTAAGTAAGGTTGTGTTCAATTATTTGACCCTTCAGCAATCGATGGAAGTAGAGCAGAAGATTGAGCAATACATGGCAGATGGATTATCCTAAGAAAATTCATAGTCAATTATTTTAGTCTCCAGCAATCCATGGAAGCAGAACAGAGGGCTGAATAATGCATGAAAGATGAATTATCCTTAAAAAAGTCGTATTCAATTGTTTTACTCTCCAGCAATCGATGGAAGTAGAACAGAAGATTGAACAATGCATAGCAGATGGATTATCCTAAGAAAGTTCATATTCAATTATTTTAGTCTCTAGCAATCGATGGAAGTAGAACCGAAGATTTAACAATGCATGATAGATGAATTATCCTAAGTAATGCCGTATTCAATTGTTTTATTCTCCAGCAATCGATGGAAGTAGAACGAAGGATTGAACAATGCAAGACATGTAAATTATTCTAAGCAAGGTTGTGTTCAATTATTTGACCCTCCAGGAATCGATGGAAGTAGAACAGAATATTGAACAATACATGGGAGATAAATTATCCTAAGGAAGTTCATAGTCAATTATTTTAGTCTCCAGCAATCCATGGAAGTAGAACCGAGGGCTGAGTAGTGCATGAAAGATGAATTATCCTTAAAAAAGTCGTATTCAATTATTTTACTGTTGAACAATCAATGAAAGTAGAAGAAAAGATTAAACAATGCATGGCAAATGATATATCGTAAAAAATGTCGTATTCAATTATTTTATTCCTCAGCATTCAAAGATATTAGAACAGAATACTGAACAGCGTATTACAGATGAATTATCCTAACCAAGCTTCAGTTCATTTATATTATTATCAAGCAGTCAGTCACAATAAGACTCACGATTAAATGTCGATGCTTGAAAGAAATAATTCAGAGAACAGTAATTAAATTCAAATAGTTCGTGGAATTGTTCATGTGGTATTCATAAAGGACGTACTCTATGGCTAGAGAATGCAATCATCTGTCAAAGGAGTAGAGCAATTTATAGAGAAACCAGTATCAATTAAAAATCAGGTCGACTGGATACCATTTCATAGAATTCTTGCTCATTTTTTTAAAAAATACACTTTTTTACTCTTGAAGGACTGGTTTTACACAGTTTACAGGAAAACTCAATGGTCGGTTCTACAGGATGTTCTCCAATGGAAACGTGAAATTCTAAGACACTGGCATCCATTGTATTCCCATAATATAGTCGTGTCCTGCCCGTATTACCCTGAGCTCGCCGTACACTCATATTGTGGCGATAACTCTACTGTATCATCTATAACATCCATATTCATTTTGTCTTTCAGTCTCACATTATGTGATATGCTTTGAAAACATTGAACACGTTTCAATATTGAAAAAGAAATTCAACGGAATCAAGAAAAATCCTTCATCAACGTCAAAAATCAACGCATATCATCGAATTGATGGGTGTCATGACAATGGGAACGAGCAGATCAGCTCATTTTCTTTGATTTTGTGAAGCACAATTGAAAATGAGTGTTAAAATATCAAGCGAGAAACCTGTTACTACCTCGTTCTCGTCTCTCCCATAGACACGCAACAGACTGACAGACATGGTGTTTTGGGTTGTGTAACCACAAAATAAGTATTAAAATAAATAAATATTCCAGCAATAATCATTTCAAAGCAATAACTTTTATTGCCCAAAACAACCAAAAACGCGTGACAACATGACTGTGGTTCTATAGATAGCTTTCTGTTACGTTGATTTTTGGATTCGATGGAGTGATAGATTTGGTAACGTTTCATCGTTATCAATATCTTAGCTCCATCGTATTTCGAGTTTTAATTTAATAGAAATCGTGCTGAAAGTGTAACAACTCAAGAAAATACTTTCTTTTATGTTGTTATGTTGCTATGCCCTTATTATGTTGTTAAAAACTGTACGAGACATTGGTCAACTGACTTCGAACATTGCATGCACTCGTTTGACTTCTTTATATATCTTCAAAGAACTTTTATCTTCATAAACTTTTGATGTAATACGAAAGCTCCCTATTCTTGAAGGGCGTTAGTGTTGTCAGCCTTTTTGAAAAGGCTTTTTAGCCTTTGAATATCTTATCTAACACAAACTCCAATTGAGATTAGAGTACTTTCATATAACGTTACATAT
>CAJNSZ010002915.1:0-12988 GCA_905329745.1 Rotaria sp. Silwood2
ACATGTTGAAAAAAACATGAGAGAACGGTTATATGGATATTGAGATGAATAGATGAAATCAGTGCCATCAATGATTGACCTCAGTTTCAGAAATGGTAATAATGACGAGCTATATGATCTAAAAAGCCACATTTAAAACACCGTTGAAATGGTTGTTGTTGTTGTTTGAAATTATTATTTCGATGTATATTATCATTAAGCAATGGTGGTGTGAAATGCGTTGATAATTTAACATTATGTACTTGACGAGATGAATGAGGAAGTTGAAGTTGTTCATATAAATTATAAGAAGATGATTTAGAAATTCTATTCAAATAATGTTGTAGATCAATATCATTAGATGAATAATGATGTTTATGTTAATAATAATCATCATTGTAATCTCGATAATAAGCTTTTAAAATATTTGTGGATGTTGCACTAGTTGTTGAATCCGAAAAAAGAGGTAGATATTATTAAATCTTCATCAATCATAGAACCGGAGTAAAGGTGGCATTTAATACCGTAAAGTCTTCAGCAGTTTTCATTTGTTGTAATAAATTTTATACAGGTTTTGGATAACTTGTTCAGGTTTCAGTAGAAAAAGATGGACGAAGGCTGATCATAAGATAGTGGACTTCTGTAGATTAATTTATGTGTGAATCAGCTTGTTGCATTAACTTGATCATTTCAGTAAAATGTCGAGTACCAGATTGATGAACTGTTTGTCGATATTGTTTTAATTTTTTACATGCTAAATCATGTTATAAATTTGATGCAAATGATTTTTTTAAATTTCATTAATAAGTATAAATCAAGTTATGAATTGTGCGTGATGTTATTGTTAAGATAGATGTAGTTCTCCTTCAAAACATGTATCAATGAAATTTAATTTATCTAAATCATATTGATTCAGGATTTTAAATTGCTTTTCAAATTCATCAAGCCATGTAAAAGCATTATTTTTTCACCGCAAAATTTTATTGGATCCTTAACGAATATATCAATTAATGTTTTATATATAGCTGGTAATAAGACAGAATTCAATAAGTATTATTTGAATCAGATGATGCCATATTATTACAGGCAATTGATGTTGTTTTGTCATTTGAAAAAGTTATAGAATTATTTTCTAAATTATCATTAACAACAATAAGTGAATGTAATGCTGAAGACTTCTTTTCTTCTCCATAAAAACACCACGATAAGGTTATTCTCATAATTTAAATTATTCGATTCATGTAATTTATGATCAATAATTAATATTTTTAATAATGATGATGACGATTGTAACAATTTGGTAATTCATTCTTACAGTCATTCCATGTAAAAGCACTATGTCGTTCAAAATTTGTAAACCATGTTTGTAACCTACCACCTAATTTCCTATCTACTTTAATAATACGAATATTATCACAATATTTTAATTGATAAAAAATATCTTCAGTTTAAAATAAAAATTCATGAACATTAGGTTCCTGTGGTAATTTAAAAACATGAATTTTCGATACAAATCTGTTTCCCAATTCAAATGTTTACGTTGAATTTCTTCTAGTTAGAAAATATAATCAGTTTCAGAAATAATTACAATTAATTGAGAAGCTGTATGTTACCTATTTGAGGCAGATGAATAAAATGATGCTGTAGATACAGATAATTCTTGTTTAAAGAAGATGAAATAGAAGACTGTTCTAATTGGGATTTCGATGTAACTTTTGCTGGTCTTCAACATTTATGTGAATATTGAAGATCAGTAACAGATAAGTCAGTTAATTTCAGTGTGTAAAGTATTTTGACCAAAACTTAATATTCATAATGGAAAAGGTAAAGCATGTGTGTATTTTTTTATGCCACGTGCCGCCACTTCTTAAAGATGATTCATACTTCTTTTATTTTTCGATTCAAAAGAAGCATGCATACACGCATGCGTAATAATAACATAATCATATAATCGACAATGAAAAGGAAATACATATGTTTATACAGCCACAGAGAATAAGAAAAAAAGAGAAAGAAAGGCATATGATAACGATAACGAAAATGTATGGTCGTGCGTGTTAACACGGATCATAATAATAACAGTATGACTGTGTTTCGTCTCTTTTTCAGAATTCTTTTTTACATTTGTAAAAGTAGTGTATCGATGAAGTTAATTCCGTCGTGAAAATCCCTTGTAATTCGTTGTTAGCGAACAGTAAGTCTGTTTTTCTTTCAACAGATGGTGCTCGAAATAAGGTGTCGGAAATGCAAAATTAAAGCAGAATATTTTTTTTTCTTTTTTTTTGTATATGGCTAGATAGAATCTAAGGACCTGATCAAGAATATGAGTGTTTCACTTTTTTCGAAAAGAGATTTTACAGGAAAATGTTCAGATTTTTATAATGACGCCTTTTCTTAATAAAAATTTCGTCATTTTTTTTGTTTCCTACGAATTTCAGAAGTGTTTGATTTCAGATTTAGTGTAAAAAACTCAATATAGACAAGTCAAATATAACTGACTTGTCTGTATTCAGTTTTTCACATCAAATTGTAAACCAAACAGTTTTGAAATTTGAAGCAAAAAAAACTTGATAATTTGTGGGTCACAAAAGATTGGTTTATTTTTGCATGAAAAGTGAGCCATCGGGAAAAACTGAAATTTTTACCTT
Organism: Rotaria sp. Silwood2; assembly: GCA_905329745.1. Taxonomy (NCBI): domain Eukaryota; kingdom Metazoa; phylum Rotifera; class Eurotatoria; order Philodinida; family Philodinidae; genus Rotaria; species Rotaria sp. Silwood2. The sequence goes on from CAJNSZ010002915.1 coordinate 2,628, forward strand.
AAAAACTCATTGCAGAAAAACGAAATCATCTATATTCTCGATCAGCTCATCGAAGTCTATCTAACCGTAATATTTAAATAGAAAAAAAATCTGCTTTAATTTTGCATCTGTGGCCTCTTATGTATTTTACTATAATCAATTAATTTTGACTGTATTTTTCATTCTCAGTAAATAACGAATATTCGAATAAAATTCTTGAGGCGTAGTTTGGTTATTACTAAACTGATCATACGTTTCTGTAGCTGAGGGTTTCAGGTAAATGAAGATTAATAGATGACTCACCTCATGACCCTATATTTTGCTACTAATATATAGTTAAAAAAACTAAAAGCAAAAGACATTTTTATACGAGCAATCGTTGCTCAAGGACATTTTCACGAAGAACAGTTATGCGCAAGCAATTATTTATGTGGACTGCAAAGCTGGAACATTATTCAAAGAGCAGTTAAGATTCAGGTCGTCAAATTAATGCGATTACAAATATAATATGTTTAGAGTATATGGTGTCGAAGAAAATCCAGTAAACTCGAAAAAAACATCTCAGCAGACCTTAGTATAACAATCTTTGCTGAAAAAACAAGCATTTTGTGTTTATTCATAGACTGTTTGTTCATGTGGGATACTGTTTTTATTTTTTCATTAATTCCAAGTTAAAATGGTTAGATCATAAGATAAATTATCATTCAAGCTGTCAACAAAACTGCAAAATAGTATTAATCAAGAGCACAATGGTAATACCTTGTCAGATATGGAAAGAAAAAGAACAAAAAAATGTGATAATGCAGCACGCTCTTTTCCATGTGCATGGAGTCTTGATAATATCAAATGGCAAAAGGATATTCAGTGAGTTTTAATATTTGCCTGCACTAGATTATATTCTGAACACCATTCCTCTTCCTTCTATGAAAAGTAGCGCTATCAATCAGTCTATGAGGATAGAGAAAATTCAGATATATTTTATTTTGAATAAGTGAATTTCGAGGCTAAAAACTTCAATATTTAAAAAATATGGTACTTTTATGAGTAACAAATGTTACAGGAGAAAACATAATCAGCAGCTCTTCCATCATAGTTTCTGGAATTTCCATGTAAAAAGACATTTTATAAAAATCGCAAAAGCATCAAAAAAGTCGAAATTTCGTCAGTTAATCTGCTTATTTTTGATTAAAATCGGTGTAAAACCATGCAAAAAATCATTTTTAATCAATGTCATGTGCTTAAAAGCGGTAGGATTTAATCTAGTTTTGTATGTTTTACATTGATTATAATCAACTTTTTCATGACTTTTAAATCAGTTCTAATAAAAAATAAGCGAAATAATCGATAAAGTTTCGATATTTTTGAATAGTTTTTGATCATAATCGATTTAGAATCAGTTTTTTGCATCATATTTTTTACATGAGTTCTCACTGAGCACCTTTCGATCTTGGCGAATGTGAGCCAATATAAATCTGTCGAAAAGTTCATAATCAATTCAAAGTATAGTTTCTCTCTGGTTATGACCTATTCCTAACTAAAGCATCATACAAAATTACATGGCTGGAAAAGATAGAGACAATCTATCTTCATTAACAAAACTATGAAATATTTGTTGAACAAGAGAATATGTAGCTTCTGCTGTTCGAAAACTTTTGATTTCAATTCTATTGTCTCTTTGTTTCTTTACTAAATAATGATATAATGAGTTTTCAGAGTCATATTGAATTTTCGATTATTTGCGATGATCTTTAGAATTTTATTGTAAATCATATAGATATAAATAAATCATAAGTATCATCATAATCGCTGATGTTAATGCATGTTTAACCACGACCATGACCACCAAGACTACTAAGTTCTTGATGGGATATGAGTATGGTCAAGCATAAATCAATATCAACAATTATGATCATATTTATGATTTATACACATCTATATGATTTACAGTAAAATTCTGAAAATGATCGTAAATGATCGAAAATTCAATATGACTCTCGACAAAAATTATACCATTATCTAATAAAGAAAAAGGAGAAAACAAATTGAAATCAAATGTTTTTGATTTAGTAACAATAAAAGTTATATATTCTGCTGTTAAACAATTATTTCATAATTTTGATAATTAAGTATCCATGTTATATAATTTCGTTTGTATTAATTATTAGCAACAAGAAACATGATTATATTCTTTTTCTATATATAGAGAAACAACTTATTGCGTAATCTCAACAATAATAATTTATAGCTTATTAGCTTGGTGGTCGTCAAACATACATTAACACCAACACTTATGATGATACTTATGATTTATTTACAACCACACAATTTACAATAAAATTTTGAAGATAATCCCAAATGATCGAAAATTCAATATGACTCTCGACAAAAATTATACCATTATTTAATAAAGAAAAAAGAGAAAACAAATTGAAATCAAACGTTTTTGATTTAGTAACAATAAAAGTTATATATTCTGCTGCTAAACAATTATTTCATAATTTTGATAATTAAAAATCCATGGTATATAATTTCGTATGTATGCTCATTAACGTTGATGTTGATTATCAATACAATGCAAATACCAAATAGAATGAAGGACGATGTAGTCTACCGTAGATAAAAATAAATTTCTTTTTCAACTGTTTATTTTTCTCTTTCTCTCTTGTATTCTTACTTATACATTTTATGTCTTTGTATAGGTAAATGGAGTTTATTGTATTTGTAGACATATATTATACTTTATTTACGTGTTATTTTGTTTTACTTTGTATTTATTTGAAAATGATTTATTTTAGTAATACTGAGAGAACAGAAACAATAATGCAAAAAAGCAAAATATGCTTCATAACCATTTTCAGCTTTAGGGTGTAGATATACTTAAACGTGTCTTCTTTTTGAAAGCCGATTGTTTTCTCTGGTGGATAAGCTTAAAAAATGGTCACCCACACTCTATTACCAATAATCGACGATGATGCAGCTCTGAACCGTGGCAGTAATCTCACTTAAAGTTGTTCTCATTCAGCAATTGGAACTCTGCATGCACACAATACCATCTCCATTACTATGATATACAAAAATACCGTGTGATGAGTATGTCTGATATTATATGTATAGATAGCATGAACAGTCATGTCAGAACTTTTAATGATGGCGTCATCCCGGTTTAGAGCTGAAAGCTTACCGACCACAGAAAACAATCAACTTTAAAAAAAAGATACGTTTAGGCATATCTATACTCTAAAAGTAAAAATAGTTAAATAGCATATTTTTCTTTTTTGCGTTATTGCTTCTGTTCTGTCAATATCACTAAAATCAGTCATTTTGAAACAAATACAAAATAACGCGTAAATAAAGTATAATATATGTACACAAACACATTTATCTCTATTACCTATACAATGACATAAAAATGTATACAAAATAATACAAAATAGAAAGAGAAAAAAATCGAAAAAGAAATATAGCTTTTTTTGTCCTTGAATAGCGCAGATTATGCATACTGTGTTACGGACATTGATGTGAACTAAATCATTAATTGTACTGTTCTTGCTAACAGAGTTGTTAAGATTAACAGTAAGCTTCACTAAATGAATAAGAAAACATAGAAGAAGATGTCTAAGCTGTAAAATCTTATACTTACATAAAAGAGCATTTTAGATTGACTTTTTGATAATATGATGCTTAGTGATATATATATATATATCTATGCATGTTTGTATGTCTAATATAACGAATAAATATTTTAGTCGATTCCTTTTCAGTATTGATTATGGTGCAAATACAAAGCTGGATGATATCCGCAATAATTATCAAGAAAATATTATTAAAGTACAAACAGTACGAGAGTAAAAAGCTGTGGTGTTGTTGTCTACAGTTTGAATTTCGTTTTCTTACTATACGTTTCCTTGATATTATTAAATTTGCGGATATTTTGAATACATCGAAAGATGAAAGTAAAGTATAATATAAGTAAACAGCTAATTTAAAGAATCTCAAACAGAATATTTCGCTAGAATTAAGTGTTGAAATATTCGTATTTTTCTCTCGATTTTGAGTCTTTATTTAAGATGCAACATCTGTGCTGCATTAAACACTATCGCATCTCCATCGATGATGTTAGTATTAATAAGCGGGAAGTTCAAGCTCCTATGGTACAGTTTCTGCGTGCACATGAATTAGCTGATACAAGCCTTCGTTTGAGCAATCTGGTCGATAATCATATAACTATAGCTAGTTCACGTTTATAAAGCGATTTGTTGTTGATTAATTACTTAATCATAGTGATAAATATGCGTGATGTGAATTTCCAAACACTGATGAAATTTTTTGGAATATTTGGTATTATTTATTAGTTATTCAAGCTAAGCACAAGATAAATCTTATTTAAATATCGGTGAAAGACTACCTGTGCATTCATCCATTAATAGTACTTTTCATTAATTTCTGGAAAGATCATCACGTCCTTTCAATAAAGAAGTATCAATACTTTTCGAATTCATGCGAACAACATTCAAGACCGCCAATGATTGTGAATTCACTAAGTAACTGTTATGTTCAAGTGCGTATGCCGAACAGTCTTTAAGATCATCGATTCACGGTATAGACCTTGAAGTAAAATATCTTAGATAATAGTACAACGTACTATTGTTAATAGGTGTTATTCTATGATGCCCACTTCTCTATACTTTTGTTATTATTTATTTTTCTCGTCCTTTTTGTTGTTTTCTTTCACCTTCACTTTTGTGTTGTTGTTGTTGTTGTTGCTACTGTTATTGTTATTGCTGTTGTTGTTGCAATTGTTATTGTTATTGCTACTGTTATTATTATTGCTGTTATTGTTGTTATTATTAATAACATTTTTCTTCTGAACTATCTGTCATCTTTTATCATCATGTAAATATTGTTCGCTGTGAATTACGATTGTTTTATTCTCTAATAAAATAAAATATCGCAAAGATTAAATTAGTGAAGTTGACTTCAATATCGTGAAGATCAGTTACGATAGGTCGTCTTTTACAGCAACTCTCGTTTTGTGCAGCAGGCAATGCTCCTGAAGTTTATATACTTTTGCCTAACTGATATACAGCAATAATAGGCTTTTGATATTCTTTTCGCGCAACGAAGAGTTCACATTCATATTCGTATTCAGAGCGCTAAAGTACAATTATAAAAGTGCAATTACAAGTTTCCTATATAACAAAATAGCTGATTTTAATTCTACAATCATCAACCTGATCACCCAACAGTGTCAAAAGCTATTCAACAAATTATTACGGCAATAATATACATTGAGCTTTAAAGCAATGAAAAAAATTGACGAAAGTGAAAGTGATTAATTAATAAAAAGCATTTGAATTATTTATCAGCATAGTAACCGATTGCATTAGATCTTATGTTGATAATAGTACTGAGTTATTTGAAACATTATTATTATTTCATACTCAATTATTTTATTTTCTTAGGAGTAAAATGTAGGCAGTCTTGCTTATGTGTGAAAACGTTGTTTGAAGGTAAGTTTGACCGAAATTATGTTTTTTGAGTATGAAAAAATGAATGATAAATCATGATATTTTGCTCGCTCTCTGCAATATGTGCAAAAATAGTGACTACGTGGGGTAGCGCACATTCTAGCGCACATTCAACTGACTCTTCATCGCCGCTGATTAATCTGTGTGAACGACGCGGGACAGAGCAAACAAAACCACAGTAATATTTGTATGAAATAAAGGCAGTGTAGGATTAGTATTTCATGCTCGATTAATTTGTGTGTAGGTGCTTATGTATAAAGGAAAAAATTATTTTTCGACGTATATATAGGCAACATATTACTTTATTCATACTCATTCAACAACATTGATATATTACCTTGTGAATCTGGTATTGGACATACAAGGTTTTACAGGAATTCAACAAGTAAGTATATGTCTTTCGAAAGTGGATTCTCTTCAGAAAGTCTTTTTGTGGTCATGAGTATGGCACGGATTTTCTGCTGCTCAAGTAGAACCATTAGTGCTCTGCAGTATTACTCTCGTATTATTGCGACTGTTTTGATCGAACTGAAAGCATTTCGAAATTCTATACGGAATGAACAGTAGAGATTACTTACTACAAAGCTACTTTCCTCAAAAAGCTTCTACAAATTGGACTGTCAACCCGGTTTCTGATTGATAAGGTAGAAATACAATGAATTCAGTATTGTGTTCTTCTTTCATGCGAAAAGATTTTACGTGACTGTAAATAACACACGATGCGATGTTGAAAAAAAGAGCTCCACGATATTTTTATTGAAGGCGTTCTCTCTTAATTAGTATTTTGCGAAGATTGTGTTTACGATAATGCATTCAGACGGAATAGTTTCAACAGTACAATATCTAGTTTTCGTGATGTTATTTCGCGCTGTGTGATCGTGCTTGAAAGTATTGCGGAATGGTGTTCGAAAAATTAAAGTTCTAATATCATTCTTTGATAATGCCAACCGTGAATCGTTTATAGAAGTATAATCGATGTTGATATATTGGTGGAGTGTTCGGAGGAGTTGGTTTTCTTCGACAAACTACCAAATAAAATGAAATTTTCCTTGTATAAGAAATCTTCAGTTGCGGAGATCATAGTCTGAAATTTCATCATTCAGTTCATTTAACAATGATGTAATATTCACTTACTTTCTGTTCTGAAAAAATACGCTGCTCTTACCGGTCGATATCTACTAACCATAAAACTCCCGATAGACAGACATTTTTTCAGGCTGAACACTGAAGAGTTCAGCTGCTTGTTTGTGGAGAATATGAATAGTCTCATGTGCGCATTGACTTTTGCTTATATATTCTCATTAATTGGACTTAGTTAATGTAAGTTGCTGACAGTGATTGAAAAATGCTGGAATTGCTAAATTTGTAGTACTCAATGAAAGGAAGACGCTGGAAATTCAAAATCAAAGCAATGTTTTGTTGTTTTTTTTCTGACATATATTTAGATAGAGTATGACGAGCTGATCGAGAACATAGATGTTTTCAGTTTTTGGAATGAGTTTTTAGGATTTGAAATTTCAGTTTTTTCGATAGTCCACTTCTCATGAAAAATAGGTCAAATTTTTTCTCTCTTTCGGATTTCGTAACTGTTTCGTTTCAGACTCACCGTGAAAACCTGAATCGAGAACAGTCATTTATAAATGAGTTCCCTAAACTCGATTTTTCATGGTGCATCTGAAACCAAACAGTTTTGAAATTTGACGGAAGCAAACAAAATTAATTTTTTCTTGATAAAAACCAGGTAATTGAAAAAAACTGAAATTTGCCGCATAAAAACTCATTCCGAGGGAGAAACACTTACACTATATAAAATAATTTTTTGAACATCCTTTAACACTTGTCTTGTGAAGGAAAGTTTAGAACGAAGAAAAAAGATTTTCTCAACTCTTACTATATCATTCGACAGATTAAAGCTTTTATTGTATTGTACAAAAAAGATTTTTTCTCATAGAGATTTTCATCAATTTTCAGAAGGCTTCTTATAGACTGCTTGGTTTCCTATGAATCAAAAAAAGATTTTGGCACTAGTACAATTTGTCGCACGACAATTCGTCGCAAAACAATTCGTCGCACATGCATTGTAGAGAATACATTGATTGAATGAAGTAATTTAGTTTAAAATGTTATACAATTAATCGCCTTAAAAAAGAATTTTGTTTAGACTCATAAGAATCTTTTTTCATAACACAATGATTTTCTCAAAAATAAAATAGAGATATCAATTTAAAGCCTATTTTAAAATTTAATTAAAAAAATTGAAGTTTGATTTTGGATAAAATTCTATGTACACAAATTAAAAATAAAGTTCATTTTTCTTCAATTGAAATTTAACATTTTATTTAAAACGAAGCTGAAAATTAAAACAAAAATATAAAATTGAAAAAACAATTTTTCGAATCTAAATAAAAAAATTAAAGCTTTTTATTTATTGAAAGCATAAATTTTAATGAGAAAAAAAGAACTTTATTTCTAACTTGTCAACATGGAATTTTATTTAAAATCAACCTTTAGTTTCTTTTAACTAAGATTTGTAAAATTTCTTTTCGATTTTATATTTTTGTTTTAACTTTCAGCTTTTTTTTTGTGTAGATAGAATTTTATCCAAAATCAAACTTCAATTTTTTTAATTAAATTTTAAAATAGGCTTTAAATTGATATCTCTATTTTATTTTTGAGAAAATCATTGTATTATGAAAAAAGATTCTTATGAGTCTAAACAAAAATTTTTTTTAAGGCGATTAATTGTATAACATTTTAAACTAAATTACTTAATTCAATCAATGTATTCTCTACAATGCATGTGTGACGAATTGTACTAGTGCCGAATCGACATCTTTCGTTCGCTTTATTACCAGCGTAACGGAAAAACATTCTCTTTCTTCCAACCACTTCATCATTTTCAGAAAATGAATGTGACGACAGAACGAATCGGTTGTGATCAAACAAAACGCAAAAAAAAGCCATGTCATCGTCTCACTGCAAGTCATGATTTCATTTGAAAAACGGCATACAACTTGCTTTTGTCACCACAAAAGAGAAAACAACGAGAAAAATAAGTTTATTTACTATCTAACATTCAATCGTCAGCCTTAATTACCACGGAAGTAGCAAAACGACATGTGTACGTCGTTTGGATATAAATCGTTACCGTATGTACAAGGTGTAATTGCATTATTTGAGCTAGCACTCGGCATCGTACGAATATATATCTTTTTCTCGCCGAAAAATGCCGTTCCTCCGACCTCTGTATTCAGACCATCATCGACGAGTAATGGCTCGACCATAGAATCGCCTCTAATGTCCAACACACAGGTTAAGGCTGCGTTTGCACTCGACTGGATCGCATCAATTGTACCGACGTTCATGGGCATTTACATTGTTGTATTCATGGTGGTTGTGGGATGTAGTGCTCTTATGATATGCAAGTCCGTGACTAAAAGTGTGAAATCCGGAAACCGTGATGTCAAAGAATGTAGTGATTATTGTAAGCTCCCTTGTCTTATGTGTTTGAGCAAGCCCAATCATCGATGCGTGTCGCTAACTTGCAATTGTCCCTGTTACAAAGCACGCCCTAGTCTTCGTTTTCAAATTCGATTCGGTCTTTTGATTTTTTTCTTTCTTCTTCGATTCATCGCCATTATACTATATGCAACTGCCAAGGACGTGAGCGTCTACGGTGCAGAAATGGCAGTACTGTGCACTCTCTCTGTCGGACTCTTACTCCTTACGATGGGTCTCGATATGTATCAGTATCGAGTCTGGTGGCATTACAAACCAGATGGGATCTACGAGAAATGTCGTTGCTTGTGTTGCCAACAGCGTTTTCACAAAGCTCATGAACGTTTTGTTCCTATTCCGTTGCTCGGAAAATACCGCGACCCAAACACATTGGGTGATCGACCATGCAAGTACACTGTCTCTGGTGGTTGTCCAGATCGTTCACTTGAACATATTGTCTCATTTCATGCATTTGATTTCAAGCCTCTCGCGCGATTTCAACCTGGCAAGGATAAGACTTACATTGGTTTTCATCAAACAACAACGGAAGCTGCGATTGGTATTTCGCAGGAAGGCTTTCGAATCAGTAGTAGACCACCACAAATGCTAGGTTTTGGTGTTTACTTTGCACGTTCTTTTGCCGACACAGAGGGCAAAGCTCGTGCTACCGGTAAATAGTGTTATGCATAAAAAATAGATTCTCTCAATTAAAAACAATGCTATCATTTTATTATAGGTGCCTTTATCGTTGCCGAAATCGATATGGGCAGCGTTCGAATAATTGAGCTCCAACAGATCAACGAAGTAAGAAACACGGATTCATGGTGGAAAGATCATGATACAATTTACTACAAACACGTGGATGAGAATCGTGATGAATTTTGTATCAAAGATCCGAAGCAAATATTGAAATGGATCATGGTTATGGATGATACACGACTGTATCGATATGGGCTTGACCATGAATTTGATAACACACGCTGTGGCTGTATCTGAAGTATTGATCGATGCACTCCTTTCAAGTAATCACGTTCCATACAAGTTGATTCTGGTCTTACAATTAGCTCCTTCAACATTGACTGTGTATCGAATGTGTACAGAGAGAGTTTGCAAAATAAAAAATGATCTCTCTTAGAACTACAAATAACTACATCAAATTTTCGATTCATTCGGTCATGATAGGCTGTGTTCAAGATAGGGAAAAATAAACTACTCCATGAATTTGTTGAATAATAAACTGACGAGGGAACCGTTCCAAGTGATTCACGCCGATTTTGCTTATATTTTGCCCATATGTAGGGGTCAGTATGCTAAGAAAAAGCCTAAGAGGATTTGGGCCCATGTTGCTTCTTTCGA
>CAJNSZ010002916.1:0-12983 GCA_905329745.1 Rotaria sp. Silwood2
TATGTTTCGAAATTATAATTTGACCCTTGGCCGTCAGCGATAATGTCTAGAATAAATAAGTTAACATTTCCAGGGTTACGTCTCAAACTAAAAATTTGACCTTTGACCGTTCAGGATTATGTCTACCATTACTACTTTAACGTTTCCAGGGTTATGTCTAGAACTAAAAATTCGACCTTTGACCGCTAACGATAATGTCTAGAATAAATAACTTAACATTTCCAGAGTTAGGTTTCGAACTAAAAAATTAACCTTTGGGTTTTTTCACCTGTACAAGACATATATATACATATTACAAATTTTTCCTATTTTTTCCGATCTTTTTCTGGTATCTATCATGTATTTCAATAAACTGGTATTTTTATTTGATCTTTGGGTTTTATGATCTGTACAACATATATTCATATATGCTTGAATTTTTCGCTATTTTTCCGATACTTTGCTAGTGCCTATCATGTATTTGAATAAACGCGGTATTTTTATTTGACCATTGGGTTTTTTCACATGTACGACATATATTCGTCTATATTAGAATTTTTCTGTGTTTTCCAGATACTTTTTTAGTCGTTGTCATGTATTTGAATATATTCCGTATTTTTATTTGACCTTTGGGTTTTTTGACCTGTACAACATATATTCATATATATTAGCATTTTTTGGTATTTTTCTGATACTTTCCTAGTCTCTATAATGAATTTGAGTAAACTGGGCATTTTTACTTCATTTTAGGGTTTTCTGACCTGTACAACATATATTCGTCTATATTCGAATTTTTCGGTATTTTTCCGATATTTTTCTAGTCCGTGTCATGTATTTGAATATGTTGCATATTTTTATTTGATCTTTGGGTTTTATGACCTGTACAACACATATTCATATATATTAGAATTGTTCGGTATTTTTCCGATATTTTTCTAGTCTGTGTCATGTATTTGAATATATTGCCTATTTTTATTTCACCTTTGGGTTTTTTGACCTGTACAAGATATATTCATCTATATTGGAATTTATCGGTATTTTTCCGATATTTTTCTAGTCCGTGTCATGTATTTGAATATGTTGCGTATTTTTATTTGATCTTTGGGTTTTATGACCTGTACAACACATATTCATATATATTAGAATTTTTCGGTATTTTTCCGATATTTTTCTAGTCTGTGTCATGTATTTCAATATATTGCGTATTTTTATTTGATCTTTGGGTTTTATGACCTGTACAACACATATTCATATATATTAGAATTTATCGGTATTTTTCCGATATTTTTCTAGTCTGTGTCCTGCATTTGAATATATCGCGTATTTTTATTTGACCTTTGGGTTTTTTGACCTGTACAACATATATTAATGTATATTAGCATTTTTTGGTATTTTTCTGATACTTTCCTAGTCTCTATTATGAGTTTGGGTAAACTGGGCATTTTTGCTTGACTTTCGGGTTTTTTCCCCTGTACAAAATACATTCTTCTGTACGAGAATTTTCCCGATTTTTTCCGATATTTCCCTAGTCTTTGTCATGTATTTGAATTTTTTGCGTAGTTCTCCTTTACCTTTTGTTTTTTTCACCTGTATGAGATATATTATGAATGTTCTGATATATTATCAATCAGGAGACTTATCTTTACTGAATTTCATGTTTTTGAATACGATATCGTTAATTTGAATTTTTTGGCTATTTCTGCTAAGCCTTTGGGTTTTTTGACCTGTATGAGATATAATATGGATGATTCGCATATATTATCATTCAGGAGAATTTTCTTTACTAAATTTAACGTTTTTCAAGACGATATCGTTTGTTTGAATATTTTGGGTATTTCCGCTAAACCTTTGGGTTTCTTGACCCGTATGTGATATATTATGAAGGATTCTGATATATTATCAATCACTAAAATTTTCTTTAATATATTTCATATTTTTCAAGACGATATCGTTTGTTTGAATTTTTCGGGTATTTCTGCTAAACCTTTGGGTTTCTTTACCCGTATGAGAATATATTATGAAGGATTCTGATATATTATCAATGAGGACAATTTTCTTTAATATATTTCATATTTTTCAAGACGATATCGTTTGTTTGGATTTTTTGGGTATTTCTGCTAAACCGTTCGGTTTTTGACCTGTATGAGATATATTAAGACTGATTCAGATATATTATCAAACAGGAGAATTTTCTTTCATTTATTTGATATTTTTCAAGAGGATATCGTTAATTTGAAGTATTAGAGTTTTTCTGCTTGATCGTTAGGTGTTTTGAGTTGGATCAAATATATTATATTATTTCTCCAGGCAAGTGCTGATTAATATTAGATTGAAATGTACGATGATTGATTAGTTGTTCTGATGGAGAATGTGGAGTTTGAGTTGTAGGCAGATGTTCACTAAAATGGTAAATAATATGAAAGAACTCATTTTGACATCGTTGATCGTTTCTTTTTATCGCAAAATAAATACTCACATTGAATCTTTGTTAATACCAGTCATCTGAAGGACATTGTTGTTATTGAACATTTTCGTGAATAATGTATATCTGAAACAATCAAAAAGATAATATATTTCTAGTTCGAAGATAAATATATGTTTTGGGGAGGCGAGATGATAAGATTAATAGTAAATTGATGCCAGCTATAGGTTAATAAGTGTCATCAGGTCCAAACTATATGCTTTTGTGGACTATCCTAAGACCTTCTTTTTTGAGGGTGGTACTATGCACAATAGTATTTAATATATCATATAAGGATGGTCTCGATCATCATTGTTTCTTTTAATGGTATATATATATATATTTGAATATGTTAGTGAGAATACGTCTTCTGAATGGACATTTGATGTGAAGAATGGTTGCTTTGTGAGATCTAGTAAGCCATATCAAGCATGGATGAGCTGTTGTTGATATATTAATTCGATCATTAGCACGATATCATTGCTTTTTTATGGTAAGAAGGCAGTTTAATCTAGAATAGAAGAGAACTAAATAATAATGTTTACTTTTCAAATCTAATTCGAATGAAAAAGGTAACTACTTTTTAGAAACAAACACAATAATTCATATAACAAAAATGTTAGAGACACTAGCATCTCAGCTGTTATAGTGATTGACGAAAAAAATTATCATCAAGCTATAATGATCAGCAAATATCTAGATCTTATAATGGAAAAAAGTTTAGAATGTTCACAACACAAAAGAAAAATAATAGAAGAAAATAGAAAAAAAATCTTTACATTTTGAGTAGACCAAAGAAAAGGAATGTCAATGATGAAATTGTTTCGTCGTTGTTGTCTGAACCGCCCCTGTGCTAGATTCCATTTTTGTCAACATTATCCGTGGAGGCTTTTTGTGAATTAAAAGACTTTGTAATGTACGATTTAATATTGTACCAAGAATGAGTCGTGTATTTTTCAAACGTGATCCTGGATAAACATAGTATTTTTGCCATATTTCACGATATTCTTTTTTAAAATTTAGCAGTGGTCCATTTTCGAATGTGTAATGAAGGTAAATTTGATCTTTATGCTCATATTTTTTCTTTTTTTGAATTAAATTATCATTATTTTGGATTTTTGTTTCCTTTTCTCTTCTTGTTTCTTTGTAAAGTAATTTATGATGTAGCTGTTGATATGCTTCACTATTTAACTCAGTCGGCACATTCATAGCATCATATTTCATAAAGAAGCTTTTCATGTGTTGTTGTATAAATTTTGGTGGATAACCATTGACTAATAATATCATTTCTGTATTTAATCGTTCCATATCAAAATATTCAACAGTTGAACAAAGACGTGCTGCTCGAATTAATGCAGTATAAATTATATTTGCATGAACATGTCGTGGATGATCAGATTCAAAAGGTAGAATATACGGTTCTGAAGCTGATTTATGATAAATAGATGTTTTTAAATTTCCATTATCATTTTCAATAGTAACATCAAGATATTCTAATGATTGATTAATCGAAGTAGTAATTTTTATATTTGAATCTGTTATAATAGTTTCATCGAGTTCTTTTAAAATTTCTTCTTTTGATAAATTCGTTGTCATAAATACATCGTCAATATATCTATAATCATTTATCATTATTAGTAGAAAAATACATAAAACTGATAAATTAAAACTTACCGTCCATAAATTTCATGATGTTCTTTTTGATGTTGAATTAATTTTTGTTCCCATTCTAACATATAAATATTGGCTAGCACCATCGTAAAGGGTGAACCCATCGCACCTCCTTTAATTTGTCGATAATATTTATCTTTATAAGCAAATGAATTGGTGTCTAAAACAACACAAGCTAATTGAATAATAGTATCGACTTTGATATTTCCAATTTTGCCATTGTTTGCATATTTTTGACAAAATCGAGTTAAAGCAGCAATAGCACCATCCCGTGGTATCATTGTATATAAATCAGCCACATCAAAGGTCAGAAATAATGTTGTTGATGTAAGATAACCTTGTTGTTGATATTCTTGTAATTTTCGAACAACATCTATACCATTAATAAATGTAATATCTTTTGTCACATAATTATAAATTGGTGTAAGAAGTTCATCAAGAAAACTGGATATTTGTCTAGCTGGTGCGTTGATAGAAGCAACTATAGGTCGAACTGACATTTCAGGCTATAAAAAACAAAATAGAATAACTATCAAAAAAAAAAGAAAAGAATCATTTTACCTTATGTACTTTAAGATTAAAATAAATATGAGCTAATTCTAATGTTTTTAAATTTGGATACATTTGTTTATACTGTTCATTGGTAATTTCATTCCGCTGAACTAAATGATCAAGTAATAATATTACCAAATGTAAATTGTCGGCTAATGGGCAAATACCACTGGAAATTTCTTGATAAGCATTGGTTTTATTCATATAGTTTGTAATTTTTTCTTGATATTCCTGTGCATCAATAAAGAAGAATAATTTACTTTTATCAGTTTGACCAACGGCAATATTAGCTTTTTGTAATTTTCGCTGCATTGACTTTATCATTTTGTACATATATCGTGCGTGTCGTTTAAGTTTTGTTGGTAATGGTTTGGTATATAACTGTTCAAGTAAATTTTTTATTTCAGTAAAATATTCAATAGCACGTTTATCACGAGTTGAAAAAGTGTAATCAGTAAGATTTTTAATATTTTCGTCATAGAGTCGACTGTATTCTCGTTCAATAATTTTTTCTACAGGTTGACGGTGATAGAAACGACTTTGACATGGTGGAATATATTTTAAACCTTTATTAATAATAAGTAATTGTTCATTTGAAAATGGTATAATAGTATTGACAAAATATAAGCTGAGAAGCATATTTGGATGATTTCGAAGATTTAATTTTAATTTGCTCCGACGCCATCGTTCTTCATTGTATCGTCTTGTGACGCCGGAGCTTCGTCGAAAAAAGATTTTAATTGTCGTTGTGTAATATAATCAGCTCGTTCAATCATATGTTTTTCACGTGCTTCTGTAGCTGCCATTAATTGTTTGAATGCATCAGAATTGGAATCCTGTTTCTTTAATTTATCTGTAATCATTATTAATTTCTTTTTTTCTTTTTTTGCTATTTTTTCATAATATCGTACTTTTTCTTCACCAGCTGCAATACTTAATTCAAGTAAATCATATTTAAATCGACCAACTTTTTTTAATCGTCGAGCAGCTAATATAGTTTGTTGTTTGCTATCATCATCAGTAGTCGAAGATTGTTTTGATCGGTTAAGTATTTTATCAATTTTATCAAGCGAATAATCAAGAAGATTGAAGGCTGGTGGTAAACAATTGGAATGAATACGATGTTTTAATATTTGAATTTGTTCTTCCATTTGTTTTTTATCATAGATTGCTTTCCATAGATTACGAATTGAACGAATTTGTTGTTGACTTGGTTTAAAATCATAAACTGTTTGTACTAAACGATGATCTGTTGAGTCAAGCATTAACATTTTTTTATTATATTCAAATTGTTGTTTTAATTTATGTTGACCTTTTCGGACAAGTGCTGTAACCATTCCGGATAATGTGGTAAAGTCTAATGGAGGATTCATTTCAGATAGACATGGAGGTAATGGTTCATTGGCAAATTGTTTTAATGCTTCTGATGCTTGTTGAAGTTGTCGTTGTATAGTTTTTAAACGTTGTAAAATTAATGTTTTTGATCGACCATAAGTATAAATCATACTATTCATTGCAGCCCATTTTTTAGATACACGTCCTGACCAAATATTTTCTTCCATACCTATATCATAATAATACTTCCATTGTTCTTCTTGTAACTGTACATAAAATAGACGATGAATTAAATAAGCATATTGACGAATATAATTAATTTTTCCACTTGTATTTAGTCGTTTCACAATTTTATCAGCACCTTCTAATGAACTAATTAACATTTGTCTAAATATACGATTTGATACTTTTAAATAATCAGGTATATAGGAATCATCATTATTATGATTAATTTGTTTTTTGGATTTCGAATTTTCCTTTTTTGATATTCCATTTGTTGTTACTTGTTCAATTTGATCAACGTGATTATTTATCGTCTTTTGTTTCTTCGGTGATGGTTGTGAAATAGATAATTGACTTAAAGATTTATCAATTGTATTCGATGATTGTTTTGATGATTTTTCAATTCTTTTGCGTTTTATTGATTCATTTACTGTACTATCATCATGTTTATCTTTATGTTGTGTCGATTGAGAAACCTATAGCATTAGGGGAATATTTTTATATTATAGTTTATAACAAAAGTAGACATTACTCGATCGAGTGGTGCAGATACTTGTATTTCATCTCGCATATCTTCTTGTATTGCTTCATCACATTGTTGTTGTTGAGAATTTAATTTTTCATTAACTGTTTGTGTAATTGTATCTGGATCTATACCTTTTCGACGAAGTCGTCGACGTCGCCGTTGTGCTTTTCGATCACCACGACATTTTCTCTTCTTTTCCTCTTTATGATGCTCCTGTGGTTGTTCTGGTTCCTGTTGTTGCTGTTGTCCAG
This sequence comes from Rotaria sp. Silwood2, assembly GCA_905329745.1. Classification (NCBI taxonomy): domain Eukaryota; kingdom Metazoa; phylum Rotifera; class Eurotatoria; order Philodinida; family Philodinidae; genus Rotaria; species Rotaria sp. Silwood2. The sequence goes on from CAJNSZ010002916.1 coordinate 6,998, forward strand.
TCAATACTTGTGTTGGTGAAAGTAATTCATACCAGTGACCTTGAGCATCTTGACTTGGAGTTTTTAAAATTGATGTCATCGTTGAATTTGTTTCAGTATTATTCATTTATGTAGACGAATAAATATCTAAAATGAAAAGAGAAAAGATAAAAACTTCAAAAAGTAGGAGTTAATAATAACGGAAAACCTAGTTTTTATTAGGGTTCACAAAAAAATCAACTATACAATACATAACAACAGTAACAAGAAAAAAAAAAGTTTTATGACTCAACACAATCATTTTGTATTCGATGGATATTTTGGTCGATGAATGACTTCATACTTCATATTACTAAATTGGCGTTCGGTTTTCAAATAATCTTCCTGTATGGGTTTGATATCTTGTTGAAAATCGTACAACTCTTCTCCATCAAGATCAGTTATCATGTAACATATAAGTTCGTTTTGCTCTTTTTGTCGCTGTTGTATTTTCATTTCTTGACGTTGTTGATCATACTCGATGATATCTTGACGCATTTTATCATAAACATTTTCGTTAAAATCCGATCTCCAATTAAAAACATGAAAACATTGAAAGAATTGGTTAATATGTTCTCGAATATATTCGATTGAATAACCGTTCTTTATAAATATAACTTCAATATCACGACGTTCATTGTCAAAATCAGATTCTTTTGAGCAAATTAATGCAGCACGAATAAGACATGCTTGAATTAATGTTGAATACATTCGAGGTGGATGATCTGATATATAAGGTAATCCACGTGGTTCAATATCATGATCATGATTAATTGTAGATCGAAGGTGACTATTAATATAACTTATTTTAACATCAAGATAATTAATATTTTTTCCAATTGAACTAGTTATTGATAATTTTGGATATTTTTTATGGATCATTCGCTTAATAAGTGATTGAAGTTCTCGTTTTGATTTATTCCATGTTAAAAACATTTCATCTAAACATCGGCCAAATATTTCATTTTTATTAACTAATATTTTAACTAAATCTTCTTGCCAATAAAACATATAAATATTAGCTAATAGATGATTTAATGGTTGACCAGAACCACAGCCTTTAACTTGTCGATAAACTTTGTTCTTGAAAATAAAATATTGATTTTGTAGAACATAACGTATTAATTCAATAATAGTATGAATAGTTACACCTTGAATTTGTCCATCTGGTACATAATCGTTGAGAAACCGTTGTAATGCTTTTATCAATTGCTCATGAGGTAAAATTGTACATAAATCATTGACATGTAAAGTAGCAAATAATGTATTTGATTGTAAATAACCTTGTTTGGCATAGTTTTCGAGCGCACGTACAGCATTACTTTCTTTGAAAAAAGTTGTTGAATGTGTCACTTGATCATAGATAGGTTGAAGACGACGATTCATATAGCGAGATATACCAATGGTAGGTCCCAAGCAACAGATCATAACAGGTTGAAATGGAATATTTTTCTAAACACATACAGGCATATATTCTCAAAAGAACATAATAAAAAAAAAAGAAAAAACGTTTACTTGATGTGCATCCGGTAAAAAATAGAGATAATCCATTTGAACTATAGATCGTTGCACACTCATTTGTTGAACTTGTATATTAGTGAGACATTGACGTTCAAGTAAATCATTTAATAATGAAGTAACCTGTTCGACGCTCTTGTTTAAATGTTGTTGAACATAAATTGGATTGGTTTCATTGAGTTCTTGAATTAATGAATAAGCACCTGTTTGCGTCATATGTTTAGACACTTTTTCATCCATTTCGTATTTGTCGCACAAATAAATTGTATTACTATTGAACATATCTAGTAATACACCACCATTATTCTTTACTTCTTGTTGAAAATATTGAGCATCAATCGCCGGTAGATCAGTTTGAATATGTTCTTGTTGCCCTTCGTGTAAGAATGGATATCCCAAGTAAACATCACCTGGACCAATTTCTTGACCAGGTGGTTCATTTTCAGCTTCGTTTTCGTTCGATGAACTTGTATGGTCCGGATTATTATATTTTTCATTCACAAGTCGACGAAATATATTAATTAAATACATGGCATCGTTTGACATTTTTTATGTAAATGTTATAAAGTAATTGTTGTGTATATATTGTAGAAAATTTCTATCTGAAATGAAAAAAAAAGTCATTTAAATTTACAAAATTTCTTTAAAGTTTTATTTTACGAGGCATTTAATATATATAAAAAAATAGATAGATTAGTTTCGAATTGTGCAATACCAAAGGCTACGAGGAAGCCCTAAGTAAAATATTAACAGACCTAATAAAGATGGTTCAGAATAGATGCAGTTATTCTTGTCAGTCGAGATTACAGTAGAAGAGTCGATGTTGCTGCTGTTGTGTTAATCCACGAAATGAATTCATCACAGGGAGAGCGAGCCTATTTATACATAAGAAGGGAGCATAGAACGACAACAAACTATAACAGTAAACTACCACAGACGACAATAAACTATGATAAACGACAACAAAAGAGGAGAAAAAAAAATACGACAACTAAAAACGATAAACGACAACAAACTATGATGAACGACAACAAAAGAAGAGAAAAAAAAATACGACAACTAAAAACGATAAACGACAGTAAACTATGATATACGACAACAAACTAGTACACACGACAACAAACTAGTACACTCGACAATAAATAACCAGAAAAAAAAGAAAAAAAAAATACGTCAACAAACTACGGTAGACAACAACAAACAGCGAGAAAAAAAAATACGACAATAAACTACGGCAGACGACAACAAACAACCAGAAAAAAAAAGAAAAAAAAATACGACAATAAACCATGGCAGACGACAACAAACTATACCTAACGACAACAAACTAACGGTCATGTCTCAGATTTTTATTTTCTCCTTGAACTTTTAACAGTTAATTTTCAAATTTTGATTTTTAACGGTCCTATTTTCAAAATAAGTCGACCCTTGAACTGTAAACAGTTATGTTTGGAATTTGGAAAGTATGATGTTTGACTTTTGGCGATCATGTTTCAAAGCTAATATGATCTCTGAACTTTCAGGAATTTCGTTTCAAATTTGAAATTATATTTTCTAGTGGTTTTCATTCCAATAAAATCTGACCTTTCAACTTTTACTGTTATGTTTCAAATTTGAAATTGTAGTTTTTAACGGTCATCTTTTGAATGTAGCTGACCCTCGGAATAGTAGTTTACTATTAGATGGAACTTGCTGAACTATACATTTTTGCTCCTGTCTTAGTGGTTGTACAATGTTTTTTTTTTTATTTCAAAAATGTTGCGAAATTTTGGCAAACTATAATGATTATGTTTTTGTACATACACTGACAAAAAGTTTTGCCTAATAGTTCATTGGATAGTACTAGTCGAGACCTATAATTTTTCTGTTCAATCCGATTTATCTTTTATGGACGACAGAATTATATAAAAAATAGTAAAGTATTTTTCTGATTTAGAATACAAATATTCGAATTTAAGCATCTTGTCTTGTGTACGGTAATGTTTTCTACACGATTGTTGCTGTATCGTTAAATAAGCATCATATAGATTTCTTTTTTTTTTTCTTTTTTTTTTTTTTTATTCATGAAGAAAAGAAATTTACATATATAACAACAACAAGAAAAATACTTTATAATACAAAAAAACAGAAAAAAAAATCTAATTGTTTAAGATTCCCAGTCATAGGAATCGAATGGATCATAAGCAAATGGTGATGGTGGTAAAGACAATGATATAAATGATCCATTATCTTCATTATTATCATCATTATTCTCATCATCAGTTAAAAAATAATCGTCGGACATTGATGATGAGAATTCAGATTCTACATTATAATCATCGACTGATGTTTCATTTTGCTCGTCATTGTCACTACAAATGGTGAAGGAAATTAATAATATTAAATAATAACAAGAAATAAAATTTTATGAAAACAACTTACTTTGCAATTTCAATATCAAATGGACGATCAATAAGAATTAGTCGACGAGAAAATGGCAAGACAAGCTAAATTAAAGAAAAATTTATTGTAACAAGAAAAGATATTAATTTTTCTATTTTACTCGTCCATTTTGATTGACATCTAATAATTGTATTAATTGCCAATAAATATTGTTATTATTATTATTGTTATTCTAGAAGAAAGGAAACATAAAAAAAAAATATTTTAATTTATCTAATTTTTTTTCTTCTTACTTGTTGTTGATGTTGTTGTACAAATGACATTGTTTTTTTTTGTTTAATACAAATTATAATAATTTTTATAAATATATATATCTAGAATAGAAAAAAAAATGATTTAATTATTTCAGTCATATGCAAAGGAGCATTTTATTTTTTTGCGAACATTGACATGGAATGTTCTAGATGATATAGATATTTTAATCATTGCTAATGTGACGATTTTTCTTTTGTAATAAAGACGAAGTCAAGTGAATGAGAATAGGTAGACATGAAAATTGATCATAAAAATAATTACTACGGCCGAAAGCGGGACAAATTAAGGCTACGAATAAGAGAAGGTAAGCAAGGTTAGTTTGTCTGATCGATACAAGTTAACACGAACAACTCATTTCTGTATAATTAGATAACAACTGATGCGTCTGTTTAACGAAGAAAAAATGGGGAAAAATGGAAAAACAAAAAAGGAGGAAGAAAACGACGAATGGATAGAGGACAAAGAACACAATAACCTTACACGCAAGCTAGTGCCATCTATTGAAGCTAATAATTTATTTCATAAACAATACTTTACTAAAATAAACATCAAACAATATTTGACTAAAAAAAATCAGAAATATCATGTAAAATTAATATTTCCATTTTCATCTTCTATTCTTAACTAATTTATTCGAAACCATTACAAAAATATTGAATTCATTTTAATTTTTGATAAATATAAATCACAGTGCAATTCTCCAAGTTTTATTATTGATTTCTGTTTTTCTATATTGATTTAAAAATAAACTTTTATCATTCTATGCAAAAGTGCATGTAGCTAAAATTTGTTTTTTTTTATTATTTATAATTCATCATATTATTTCATTTATTATGAAGAAACATGAGGCATATTTATTTTATAAATGAATAAAAATTCTAATATGTATGATTGAACAGTAGTTTATAAATGTATTTCAGATATTTTATTTTCAAAACAAAAGATTTCACACTCAAAACTTTTCAAAAAAAAAAATATATATATGTACACAACAACAAAAAAAGAAACAATAATAAAAAAAAGTTTTTTTTTTCAGGTTTTTAACATTCCCAGTCATAAGATTCATAAGGATCACAAACAAATGGTGACGGTGGTAAAGACATTGTTCCAAATGTTGTATTTTGTTCACTTCCATTTTCACAATAACTAGATAAAGAAGATTGTGTTGTTGATGGTGTAGGTTCATATGGTTGACGTTGACATAGCATACATGTATCATAATGTTTGTTACCAGATCTAGAAAAGAAAAAAATATATAAAATAGAAATATATTTGAAAGAATTTTTTTTTCTTGGAACAATTTTCTTTTCATACGTTTTTTTAATTGGACGATCAATTAGAATCAAACGACGAGCAAATGGTAAAATAAGCTAAATAATGGAAAAAATAATAGATTACGAATAGTAAAGAAATGTTGGACATTACTCTTCCATTTTGATTAATTTCAAGTAGTTTAACTAATTCCATGTAAAGTTTAAAAGAATTCATCTAAAAAAAAATATTTCAAAATTATGTTTATTCTTTTTTTTTTTTGTTTTTTTTTTCTCACTTTTTGTTGTTGTGATGTTGTTAACGACATATTTTTTATTTAACGCAATAATTAATAATTTTTTTTTTATCTGAATATATATATCTAAAATAAAAAAAATTGATTATTTATTAATTTTTTTTCAAAAAGTTTTTATATAAATTTCAATATTGCAGGTTAAAATAATAAACTTTGTTTGAATCAACTGTAATATTATAATCTTAA
>CAJNSZ010002917.1:0-12979 GCA_905329745.1 Rotaria sp. Silwood2
ACGATCCGACTCTCCTTTCGAAAGTTATCGGATAAACGGACGGACGGACACACTGACCGATTTTAGTAGTGTACTCACTTTTTGAGTACACAAAAAATAATTTTATAAATCAATTTTTAATCATGTATAAATCCCCTCCCATTATTATAAGACCCCTCCGAAGAACCGATATGAAAGATGTATTATAAGCCCCCCGCCCCCCACCTATTTGAAAACTTTTTGAAAAATTTTATTGATATTTTCATTGAAAAACCGTCGAAATTGAAGAAGTTAAGATAAGAATTTGTTTAATTTCCTTATGTACCACCGTAAAAATGTCGGAATCTCCTGGAAATGAAACCATCACCGATAGACCAATTAAAGAGTGGAACACGATTCTTTGGGATGTCGTTGAGAAACGATACATAAATAGAATTCAATGAAAATTCTTCACATTAAAATAAAGTTTATTTTAAAATGAAATCAGTTCAAATTAAAATTGATTGTTAAAAATGAAGTTAACCAAGAAGATAGATCTGACCACTCCACGCACCATTTATTTCTCTGTAACGTCAACCAGTTCGTGTCCGAAACATGCCTTCAATGTTGAGTTATGCCTTTGAATAAGAGAGAATTTAAATGATCTTATTATTTAAATAATCGTCTTGTGTAATTTTATTTACGAGGAAGTTTTATATATCGAACAAAGATTTCAAACGAATATTTTGTTCTATAAATGTTGACGATCATATCGATTCGTTCTCTTAGAAAATTCTGAAAACATTCACTTTTAAAATAAGTTCGGTTATGTTCGAATCATATTTAACGTTAAGTTATCCACCACCCTATGACGAGGAAAGGTCGACAAGTGTCACCGTTCGTTTTCAATCGAGTTTATGCTAGTTTTTAGAGATCGATCAACTTATCAACGATCGGATAATCTTTTCTTTTCTATAGGCTTTATTTGAGGACATTAGATCAATCTCTACTAGAGAAAGAAATTATTCTAAACTGTTATTTGAGAAATTTTGATTTTTATCTTAATTTAGTAGTTAACATTGAAATCCTTAACAGTGGATGTCCCTACATTAAAGTTCTAGATCTATGGAACTATTTTTTTAAAAAGTGATCATCATTCTCTGCTAATACTATTTTAAAGAGATAATAATTAAACGTGTGTGTCACATATATTGTTTTCAATAGTCTGCATTCTATTTTGTTTTTTTTTCTCAGATGTTTACATGGAAAAGTAGAATAGATAAATTCGATTATTTGAAAGATAATCAACATATATTTTAAATAGATATCCGAAATAGATGAACATAAAATTGAAATCAGATGCATTTGTAAAAAAAAATAGTTGAATGCCGTATATTCATAGTACTGATCATATTGAAATAGTGATAGTATAGACCTAGTTTCAATTTCTATTTATGTTCAATGTCTACAGTTAATAAAAATATCTGAAATAACAGATTTAAGTTAGTTATTCTCTTGTTGAAATCGGCCTAGTTATTCATAGGCAATATATGTAGAATAATGGTTTATCCGATCGTTATCAGCTGATCGCACTCTATAAAAACTGGTATAAGAAACATAAAAAAGAAAAAAACGTTTTAACTTAAAATATCGAATGGATGAATAATAAAGAATAACATTCTCAATAGTTGTGGACTAATTCAAGAAGTTTTATTTTATCTATTGTAATGTATATTTAACAAAAAAAAAGACTCATCTTTCAACTCTCTAGAAGAAAACTTATTTCTATTTGACTAAATAGTTCAAAGAATTTTTAATCAGATGAAACAAAACGATTGACTTTATTGTTCCAACTTTGAAAGATAATATTTTTTTTTCTGACATAGGAATATTCGAGTTTGCAACGATAGGGTTAAAATACCCAACTCTATTCTTCTATTAGGATATTTTTCCTTTGACTTTGCTTCAGTTTATCAAATGAATCAACTTGTCTGATGGGATCATTTTCTAAAAAAACTTATTTAACCTAATTAACTTAAATAGAAAATCCTTAAGATATTTGAAAAATCTGTCGAAGGTGATATGTTTATGGTCTACCATAACTTATCTACTGGAATCATAGAGATTGATATTGTAAATATCTTTTTTCTTTTGTCTATCAAATCAGTTGAGTCTAGGAACTAAATATCTTAATTAATAAATATGGTTACCTTTCGAAATCCTTTCATTCAACATATTATCGAAATAAATATCTAAAATATAGTTAGATTTTCGTGTTTTTGTGTACTCAAAAAGTGAGTACACTCTAGAATCGGTCAGTGTGTCCGGCCGTCCTGCCGTTAACACGATAACTTTCGAAAGGAGAGTCCCATCACGATGAAATTTTCTATACAGTTCAGTCTTTACAATATCTCGGTCGAGTTCGAAGATGAAAAGGATCCGTCAAGAAATGGCTGAGTTATCGAAAAAATTGTCATTATTGACCAGACCATCCCTGAGGAGGGGTACAGGAATTTTTTTCAAAAAAAAATATTTTTCTCAAAATTATTCACAACATATATAAATCGACTCAGTTTTTAACGCTGATTCCGAATCTGATATTAGTTTTGAACCAAATAGTAGGTTTCTAACAAAACATCGCCTGAAAAAGGTCTCAAAATGCAGAAAAACTGCATGGAGAAAGCAAATTGCCTAGATGTGTCTAAGATGACCAGTAGTTTTGCGTTTCCCAAATGCCTGATTTTCTAGCTAGTCAAAAGGACTATCGAAAGGTAAAAACCCTAACTCGATAGCTATTAATATTGGTGATTTATTAGGAAAATCCTGATGTCTGTATCTCTGATATATCACTTATAGATTGATGAGGTTGCTTACGATCGTAATCCTACTAGATACAAACGCAAATCCATTCAAAAATAACTCTTCTTATCCAATTTTCCAAGCTAAGCACGAATCTGAACTCAATTCCTGTGATTTCTAAAGATATTCTATAAGTCTGAGAGTAGAGTCAGTGGTCACCGGATAGGATCGCATACAGTATGGTCCATGCTAACTTAGCACGTCTGTATTTTCTCCTTGCAATTTAGTGATAAAAAGCACAGTGAATATACCTTTTCACTTTTTGAAGTACACATAACACTCGGATTTAAATCCGAGGTTTTCGCATTTATTATTTTTATAATAATAATAGTCGATTTGAACAGGTAAGTTTAAATAAAAAATCTTCTGATTTTTCTCTTTGAAAATTTAACTACTTTTTGGTTATTACATGAAGAAATTCTAGCACTCGTTTTGAACATCTTTTCAATGAAGTTATTTATGAAATATTCGATTTCCTGAATTTTTTTTCAGTATATGAAATTTTTTCCATTCTTAATATACAATTTGAAAATCTTCTTATTAACTCAAATCAACCGATAAAAATCAAACTTTCATTAATATCGAAATCAATATTTCAACGTGTTTACACACGAATTATCATGCCTAATAAAAATCGAATTAAGTCACTTCATTTATCAGATCTATTTATTATCAATCATATTTTTTCCCCACTTTCTATTCCATCAAAAATTACTCAATTTGAAAATCTTATTTTTCACGGTATCAAATCAAATCCACTTGACGAACTTTTTATTAATTTACTTTCCTTATCTGGTTTATCTTCATTAGTCATTGATTATATATTTCCTTTACCTGTATTAAAATATTGTAAATTATCATTGAAGGAACTTTTTAATCTTTTTTCATTACCTACTGCGACTCGATGAATTGAATAGTCTTTTATCGTATGTTGCTCAACTTCATCATTTATCGATTCATCTTTCAAATCGATTTTCTGAAAAATACGAAGAACAGTATTCAATTCACTTGAAGCATTTGACACATGTTTTTCTTAAATATAACAAACATGAATTTCAATGAATTTGAATTAATAATAAAAAATTTATTTAATCAAGTTGAAGTTTTAGTATTACATTAGAAAATGATTCAACATATTTATATAGAAATCGATTGGAAACAATTAATTATCTGAAGATATTTTCGAATCTATTTATCTAATCAATCGATTCAACTCTCAATTTTGGTGTGGACGATGTTGGTTTTTCGAATATCAAATTTATAACGATTTACTTGATTGCTTTATCTTTTATTCAATAAATCCATACAGTTACAAATAAGGTTTGTTTGTTTAAATATTTTTATTTTGTCTAATTTTTAGAAGAAAGTCTTACTCAAGTTATGATGCGAGAGTCATGAGAATCTATTCATTTTTTCCAACATGTAACGTAAATTCAGTTCAGTTTGTTAAAATTCAAGAGTAAGAAGACATAATTAATTGTAGATATTATTTCTCAAATGCTACTGAACTTACTCTTTCATATTTTTATGAAAAACAAAACCAAAACGTTCAAAATTGATTGTGTATCACTTAAGTATTCAGATTTGATATCAATTGAGAATAGTGAAACATTTCAATTGTTATTCAAAACAAATAATATTAAAGAAATTATTATTATGTTAGGTTGTACATTGGAAATAACAAAATGTTTTGCTAATTTATGTTCTCGATTACAATATCTTACAATGGAAATTTCCAATAAGAATCTTATACTGGTTTTATCATTTTTTTTCTCGAACGATAATTATCATTGTGTATCGAACATAACTGATAAAAAATATTCGATATACTAAAAAGCTTTATTGTATTAGAAAAAACTGTTGGATGTCTATTTAACGAGAATAAAACGTAATACATACGATGATAATGTGTATTTATGATGGTAAAATTGATTGTTAATGAACTGTTTCGTTCTAAAATGTATGTCACTTATTAATAAACAAGAAAACTAATATGATTACATTTTGTACATATTCACTAATTGATTTAGTTGTCTACTTTTAACATTCCAAATTTAAAACTTCTGTACCGCATGGTTAATAAGTCTTCCATGAAGATAAGTTACTCTATGTGATTATCTTAAAATTTATAAGATGATAAAAACAATAATATTAGTCAACATTATGACAATCCATGATTTCAATTAGTGATACTTTTTTTTCTTCTTTTATAAATCTTTGAAAATAAACCTTTGCGTTGAACAGAAATTGTTTTCCTCCTATTGTTGTAATATATCATCGTCTTATTTCTGGTACTGAAATTATGGATATTTTTATCATATATTAAATAATATATCCTATCGATGATTATTATGACTGTATGAATTACAGACATATTTCATCATATGATTATGTAAATAAATAGAAAAATAGAATGTTTCGTTCATTGAAATAAATTAGATAATTTAAAAAGTAAAACCATTAAATCTAGTTTAATGTTCACAGGTTGAAACGAGAACTATTCGACAGAATCGACTTGTTCGAGTAGTATATACAATTAAGAAAAAAAACAATACTTGTTAATAGAATAAGCCAGATAGGGTTTACTTATTTTATCACAGCACTCTATCCGATTCGTTGTTCTCATCTGAATATTAACAGAATATTTACTCCTAACTTACAGAAGAATCTAATCGAACATTTCTCATACCTTCATAAAAAATTTCAAATTGAATGAAAAAACCAGACATTTTTGTACAAAAACGAATATTGTTACGTTAATTTTCATTGCCCATAACGAGATAGACAAGACCTCCAAAAAAATGCTTTTAAACGTGTTACGAAGGTGTGAAGTTGTTAAAACGAGTAGTTTTTTTATTCAAAAATATACGTTTTTATCAGTTCTATCAGCAGGGGTGGGTGAGAGTCTAATCGTTTTACACCCACACCCTTCTCTTCACCTCTTAGACCACTCAAACCATCCATCTTCGCACACACACCTATCACACAAAAACTACAACACCAATACATGACAATCAAATAGCACCATCTGACAATAATACACCCACCCTAAATGCCACTTGTTCTCTCGGCTTCAGGAAATGTTTTAAGATGCAACTATACTTGTGAAACACGCAAGTAGCAATTATCTTGATAATATATCTGTTGTAATCGTGTATGTAAAATGCTTTCACAAAGTTGTTCATAGTGAGAGTTCAAGGTCACAACATGCATTAGTTCACTTTAACGGAAAAATATTTTTATCGATTAAGGAATAGAAATTTCATTGTAGTCAACTTCAACAGTAAGATTCTTAGTAGTATCAGCTTAAGGATTGGCCAGCGACCATATCTCAGCCGCTGTTAACTCTCGTCTATACAGATAAAATTCATCTAAGGCACCAGTAAATACACCCCCATACAGAGGAGTGCAGGTTGTGGTATGACCACCATCTCCACCTATTATGATAGGCATCGGAACAGTAGAGGCCGAAAACGTAAAAACTCCACTTGTCGAGTATTGGTTACCATTGATATACAATCGCATACCATTGGTTGAACTATAAGTATAGCCAATATGTGTCCAAGTGTTTAATGTAAGGATAGGACCATTTACAACTACATTATTACTACCACTCCAACTAATCGCAGTTAACTGTCCACTCGACGTCATTACCAAAAAGTGAACACACCAACCAGATGACCTTCCTACGAAAACAAGTGTTTGTTGCGTATAACTTCCTGTTGGTTTTGCCCACAAAGCCATAGTGTATGGCTGACCGCTAATGCCCAAAAAGTAGAATGGATAATACGAGTAGCTTATATAGGGTGCCGAGTTAAATTGAATTGCTTGATTAACTCGACCAGTTGTAGTTGATAGACTTCCATAAGCAGTACCATTGACACCATTGGGACCACCGTCTATAAGTGAACCACCATCAAACGAATAGTACGCTTCTAGAGTAGCGTCGTTCTTAATTTCAGTCGAATTCTTGGCTCTAGACTCATATCGTACGTTGTCTATGTAACCGTTGAATGCAGCTGCACTACCTAATTCAAAAGTGGCACCAATAGTTGTTATTCCCCATAGGCCACTGTAGGCACTGGCAGAATGTGAACCATCAAGATTACCATCAAGCCACACTTGTTGCGTCATCGTAGTCGAATCATATACACAAGCTACATGGATCCATTGATTCGTCGTTACAGTGGTACTCCCCGGTACATCATTGCTATAAAATCCACAAAATAACTTGTTGCTTCGAACTGCGAAGTGTAAACATAAATTAGTACTAGTCGATTGACATTGACCGAATATTCCATATTCAGTGCTACTCGAAAAACTAATAGGATAGATCCATGCTTCGATTGTGAAACTACGCGAATTGAATGGAAGTACCGTTGGTGTAATATAAACATATTGAGTAGAGGATCGAGTTAAAGAGATGGCTTTGCCATATTGATTAAAACCAGTTACATAGGTTGGACTACCGGAAAGAGCACCATTCAAATCACTATTATACAGTTCAAGTGCATTATTATCAAATGACCAGTAGGCATTGGCCACATCTGCAGCAGTTGTAGTAGTCGTAGCTAAAACACATGTGATCAACTAGTGACGATTTACTTCGAACAGAGCACGAAGTTCCCAAAAATGCGTTGTGAATTCAAGGAAACTTATACAAATTGTAATTGATATTACCGAGAGAAACGCTTTAAAAGAGTGTTTCAATCTTCAAGAAAGTCTTTAGAGATTTCAAGCCATTTTCGAGGAGATACGGGAATCGTAGGTGCAAGACTAAGAGATTGGACTAACGGATGTTTTCATGTCTCATTCTTTGCAATAGATTACAAATACAAGAGCGATCATTACAGTTATTTTTGACTGATGGTAGTGATTTGCTCAGAAGAGCAATTCAATAATTTTCTAATTTACACTTCGTACGAAAATGAATATTATGATCAATAGCTGATTTTGAAGAATTTCAACTAAAACAGAGGCACTTTTCTTAAGATTTTAATTCTCAAGAAACAACGATTTCATATAAAAATGAGGGAAACAGTAAGAGTGTATCGGGTATGAACGTGACATGTGAACTTCAATTTTCTTGTCATTACATCCATTAAATCTAAACGATTTTCTGCGATTTTTTTCGGACTTTGATATGCAAGGAAGCTGCTGGATATGGTCGAGATCCCGAGAGTTGTAGAACTCGTCATTAAATAACGAATCATGGACGAATAGTCTTTTTCAATAAAAACTAGTAATTCGTTTCATGTAATATGATCGAAAATGTTTTTGATGGCATTTCATGTAAACGATGTCCACGAATCCAATTATCTTTCTTCGAAGATGTAGAAACAAAAACACAAATGATAATACTCTCAAACAATTCCACTTTTGCTCAGTATTTTGCAACTTTCCATATAGTGCGTTTCAGCTTTAGAATAGAAACTTCAAAGAATTATTTTTGCAATTGAACATGTGTAAAGATAATTGACGGACTATTTTCACACAAATCCATAAGGGTTATTCTCGAAAAGAAAACACTCGAAAAAAAGTAACTGGTGTTATTTCTCAATCTTGTCTTATTATTATAAGAACTAAAAACTTTTATTAATTCTGAGAATTATAAGCGACAAAAGTTTCTATTGATTGATGCCAAACACTTTAATTTTCGCATGGGTCTTGATTAGTATTGAATTTGAGTAAATCTATCACTATCTATAAAGAAAAGTAATATTCAAATAAGCTATCTAGTTGATGCTTGCCTTTGAAACTTTGTCGTAAGAAAAAGGCTGACTTGAAAAAAGCTTTGGCAGATGTGTAGAAAAATAAACTTTCTATGGAATAAGCTTACAATCAGATTTTCATACGATTTAAAGCGCCTCCAGCATATAGTTTTTTTTCAGAATAAGAAACGTCATGATTGAATAAAATTAAAATTTAAAAATTGTCTCTAAATGTGTACAAATTAATCCACATAGTATTGTCACAGCTAAGCCTCAATCTTAAACAGTAAGAATTCATGATGTGTACAGGTAGAGAATCGTATCCCATATACGATTATAGCACCAGTTACACTGCAGTTCTTCTTGCTGAATTGAACGGAAATCATGTTATAACATATACAGCATCATACCTATTACTACCTTTACCTTATCCATGAGAGTCTTCAAGTGTCACCTACCAGTAGATCGAAGACACCACTTCCCGAAAAATATTGTGATTACTAGAATCTTCTTCATGTGTCATCTCCTAACAGTATATTCTTTTGGTGATGTTTTCTCTTCAGAAGACGATATTATATTGAAAATATCAGAAAAACAATGAAAGTATATTATAAATTTTAATTTATAAAAGCGTATGGAAACAGCTTTACAAGAACCAGCGACTAATTCCTATGATCTTTTTAGCTATCAGAATTGATGATTCAACAAAGAAATATTGCCGGATAACATAGACATTAATTTACGAGTTTCTTGTTTAAACGATGCTCAAAACGTGCAAGACTGACGATGATTGTGACAAACAAGTCATTGTTTTTGACAGATCCATCGTACGGAAATATACGACTTTAAACGCATGACAATATATGCGAATTTCCAGCGACATTTAATCAAATCTTCAAATATCCTAACGAACTTTGTATTTATTTCTCCTATGATATATTTCAAATTAGAATCATCGGTTTCAATTTGAACTAATGAGAGAACCTGCTGCAAAACCAGTGTCTCTATTTGTAAACTGCTTGGAACTCACTTTCGAATGAAAATATATCGTACTACCGGCACATACACGTCCTGAATGCTCCTCATTTGAAAGTGGTTATCATGTACACGATCATCCATCACAAACCAGAGTATCTTTATTTTGAACTTGTTCTCTTTCAAGAGAGGATATCTTTTCAATGCAACATATTAAAAACAATTAGGCTTTCTGACGAAAATGGGATCTGTGTGGGTTTAAACTAGTGTCACACCACGCATTCTATTCTCTTCAATCTCGATGTCCACTCCAACACCAACGGTTATTCTACAGATCGGCTAGATATTCTACTATATCAGTACTTTTTCAAGTCTCATGATTATAGGTGAGGATCAGGGATGTTGTAAGTAATGTTCTTGATCTCATGAGTCTTTGAACAAAATTTGTTGTTACAGTAGGAATTCTACTTACAGAAAATCAACCTCATTTTAATGCACATTTATCCATATCTAAATTGATGAAATCATGAGACAGCACACATCATCATCTCCACTGATATCTCAACTCATCAGTACCAACAAGCATACTGAGAATCATCGACACGCACAAAAACATATGCACAGCATTCCTTCAACCCTCACTCACACCTGGATCGGAACTCATTAGCAAATTTGAATTTGAAAAGGCTCGCAGTCTTAATAGACAACCACGATCTATTGTCTCATTATGCACTATTATTATTCTACTGAAAAATCAACAAGAAATGCTTCGAGCTTACATCATGTGGTGGATCACTGCATACTTTCGAATTTGAAAAGTTACTATTTTTGTTGAGATGGTCAACATGATTTACGAGATCAAAAGAAGTAGGATCCTAAGTTCTTATATATATAAGATATAAAAAATGCAGCGATACAAAAAATAAGAAAATTCCAGCAATAATCGGAAAAACACTAATAGACTTATCCAATTCACCGTGTTTCTTATAGAATAGCAATCAGACGTTCAACGTTCGAAATTTTACTACACGAGCATATTCATGCGTTCAGCTCAACTTTTGTTCATTGTGATCTCATCATGGCATAGATGTCAAGATAACATATGGGTGCACCATTTGAATTATTCTTGCTCAATAAATACTTTACACTTACTTGTGGTTTGCGTAGACAATGTTAAAACAATAGAAACAACAACCACAGTAATTACTCCAACAATTACGACAATTATAATGAGAGTGATCAGTAATTTTTTTAACGTGATATTCGAGATGAGTCTGAGCGAAAACAAAACACAAATTTTGTCAAAAAATGAGAAAAAATGTTCATATTTTATGAACGATACACACTGAGCACTGATTGTGCTATTTGTATTGGTAGGAACTTCAAGTACTGCTTGCAGATCAATTGTGATATCTTTCACGGATGTATCTGAAGGTACATAGCTCTAAATAGAAAAGTAAACAATAGCTCTACATAATATATGTGGTTATGTTAGTCATGAGCAAAATACTAGCAGTTAAAGTAAAATCTGTCCATCATGAAGCTGTTTGTCTTGGAACTTTTACAACTACCAGAGCTTCATGAGCTCTGATCGAACATATTAACTCGAGCTATATGCCATTTCATACGACTGAGCTAGAAGTTCAACATCTGGAATTTCCATTGACAGCAGAAGTTTCATCACGAAGTGATGACTTCATTTTTATCTGCCTACCGAACTGACATATCATAAGCCGCTTAGTATGTGCGTCAAATATTGAACGGAATAAAATCGTTTGTCTTGAAAATTGTATCACACAATGCCGAATTGTACCTCATTCTGATTGGTAATTTTTAAAATTATAGCTTTGCGTAAAATGGATATTCTCGTCCCTTTGCGTATGAAGACAGATATTATTCAGCAATACTTCGGCTACACCAAAGCAGACTATTGTTTATTGCATCAGCAGAACATCGTTAGAACAACAATATTTCATGTCTATATCATTATTTCTTGTTTGACATAAAAGAAAATTAGCTTACTAGAATATTCAACAAGTTTCTTTTTCCATTTTATTTAGCTTAAAGAAAATACAATGAATGTCATCAAATTATTAAGGTATGTTTACCATTATCTCAAAAAAAAAATATTCTCTTCGATCTTGCTACTTCGATTCTATAGCATCTCAACCGAATTTCAATCTTTTTCTCCGATTCTTTGTTGGCGATGATAATGTCCAGTTAGACCATTTACAAAAGGTTACACATCGTCATTATGATTGTGTATGACTAGGCTAGTATTATTTTTCTATGTTAATGTTTATTTTTAGTCATTCGAGATTGTTCTACAATGATGTGTTTTTCATCTTTCAGCAAGCCGAAATGTTTTTTCCAAAACAAAGTGTTTCCTGTCATACACGTCGCTTGTGCTGTATCAACAATAGGAAATCATATTTTTGGTACAATACAAATATAGTTCTAAAATTAGTATTAACTCTATTTTGAAAGTCGTCAACCATAATCTATGGACTGTTGTGCCTGGAAAAATCATCACTAAAGTACTGCATCAATCTAATAATGGCAAGTGATAAAAACGTATTTTGTGTTCATGACATGAGCAAAATTCCATTTTTAGCGTATAGATAAACGCAAAGCTTGCCGACAAAGTGATATTGGAATCAAAATCAATATATGTGATTTCTTATTTGCAGCAGGCTTACGGCAAACGGTCTGTTTCAGAAAGACTTTAACCAGTATTTTCATGCAATGATAATTCTCTCAATAATCTTATTCTGATAGCTCGTGAGCACTTCGCTCAACTTTGTCCCTGAGTGCTATCAGAAGACAAATATCCTAAGTATCATTTTAAAAACGGTATCAATAGAAAGAAAAAATAAGTGCCATACAAAAACAATGGAAATATGCGCCACACGGATTAGGATAGGAACTTATGTCTAGTATGGAAAGATGTGACGATAGCCTCATTAATACTACTCGGGGTTTTGCCATACATTGGCATATCGTGTAGTAGTAATAATAAAGGCTCAATATTGCAAACTTAACATTGTCTTTAATTTGAGAAAGAGAAAATTATCCTATTAGAAGAGTCTTGATTATAGGATATCAATTTACTAGCTCTTATCGAATCCATTATGTTCTGCGCTGTTAAAAGTCGTATGACACACAACAGAATCTGAGTAGCAGAGAAAAAGATAAACATGTTGCATAAATGATGTACACATAGATTTTTAATTAAATGATATTCATTTGATTTTCTCCAAGCGAAATAAAATGAAAAAAGAAACTTACTGAACACTACACTAAGCTAATTTTCTTTCGTGTCTAGAAAGAAATACTAATATGAACAGAAAATGGTGTTTTTCTTCTATTCCACGAAATCAGAGTAATGTTTCTACTCTTTCGGTAGTCATGATCATGATCTCTTGATGTAACAAAACGATACTCTAATTTGATGTAACCTAGAGATCCCTCACGGA
>CAJNSZ010002919.1:0-12975 GCA_905329745.1 Rotaria sp. Silwood2
TTCCTCTTTGGTAAAAGTGATGATCCAATCGGCTTTAATTATTATCCCAATACCTTGACAATAGTAAATACCAGGTTGAAATAGTAAAAATATTTTGAAAAGTTGAGCTGTCACTAATTGCTGGTTCAGGTCCGGGTTTGATCTTACACTTGGACCCGAACCGAAATTTCTTTTTTAACCCGACGCCCGAACCGACCCGAAAAATATTACCCGAACCCATGGTCCGGTTCGGTTCGGTTTCGGGTACCCGACCGGGTTGCAGTACTCTACTTCGGAGTAACTTTCCAATTTTGTTTAGAAAATTTTATTGAAATTAATAAAGTACAATTCGACTAGATATAGATCTAAAGTTTTCGGATTCAGGACCAATCTGATGCTCCCTCTAAATTGATTTTTCGTTCTATGTAGAACAACGTGAATCTTTGGAAGAAGAAAATCGTCAAGTACATGAAACAAATAGTACAACAATAGCACGTTTACAGGAACTTGAAAATACTAGTTCTCAACTTCAAGTAAAATTTAAATAAAACTTCTTTTTATTTTTCGGTCTTGTACAAATTTTTGTTCTTCTTGTCAGAGTTTAGAATCTTTATGGAATAAAGAACGACAATTATATACTGAACAATTACAAACATTAGAACAATCATTAATTGAATGCAAAAAATTGTCTATTGATCAACAAACAAAAATTATGCAATTGACTATACAATTAGAATCAACTGAAGGACAATTACAAGCTCAAGTATATCACTTTTTTTTTAAACAAAAACGAAAATAACTGAAATTTATTTGAATTTTTGTTTTTTGTAAAGAAACGTTCATTGGATATTGGTGTTGATGACAAAAATGAAGCTATACTCAATCTTGATCGACAATTACGTGAAAAAACACAACGCATAGAACAAGTACAAAATATAAAAATTTTTCAATTTTATGATATCTATTCTTGTATATATTATTTAGTTTCAAATTGATCTTCAACGAAATATACGTCAAATGGAAAATCAACAAATAACATCTAATAAAACTATTCAATCATTAAAAGTATATTTGATAGTCTTGTTTAATAGTCAAAAGAAATAAAAACGAACTGAAATTTTTTCATTTAAATAGAATCAAATCGATGAATTATTAAAAAAAAATATTTCAATCAATGAAAAATATGATGAGCAAAATCAATTGTTAGTTAAGATTACTGCAGGTTAGTATTGTCTTTTCGATTATTTTTGTTTTAGTATAAAATAAATGTTATCTTTGTTAATATAGAACGAGATGTGATTAAAACAGAAATGCGATCGTTATCCGAAACGTTCGATAAACAGTCAATGGAAAGTGGTAAGTGATAAAGAATTTTAGCCAATATTCTGTGATGCTGTTGAGGTCGTTGTTGTACTAGTGGACGTTAATACAGCAATTGTTGGACGTGCATCTATCACAGCGAATGGAAATCCAGAAGGACCTAAGAAAAGAAGCAAAATATTAGTGATGAAAAATGTAATCATCTTACCTATGCCACCGGGAATTAAAACTCCTAAAATAGGAATGTAAGATATAGTTGCGCACAATCCTCCACTTGAATTAAGTATTGGAACATCAGTAAGAGACACAGATGATGCTAAATTGGTTAACAATAGAGATTTTAGTAAAGCTCCATTAGAGACTTGACATTGATAGAGGGCGCATGTCTTTGTAAAGTAGATGAACAACTTGACGACGAACATAAATTTTCCATCTTGACGTTTTGTAAGTGAACTAGAAAGATTTTGTTTGTTGAAGAATTGATTTTTAACAATACATTTGTAACTTACAAACGTTTTCGTCGACTATTACCTTCCGCTGCAACAGTAACACTTGATACTGTTACATCAGCGAATTTCTTGTTTGAGCTGCAAGCTCTATGTATCTAAAATAGAATAAACAGATTAATATTGATATATATATATATATATATGTATAAAACAAAAGAAAATATATTGATCTCATTTTGAAGAAAAATGATATTTATTGTTTAGACAAATTCGTAGAAGAAATAGTTAAATGAAAGATATCATATGTTTTATGAATTGAAAAAATGACTGATGAGAGATAAAGAAAGATAAATTCGATGGCTATATCTCTGTCGAAGATAGAGCTATGCTCAAATTTTTGCTGACATCTTTCAATTTCTGAATATAAAAAGTATTAAAAAAGACATACACCACTTTCAAGCATTGCTATGCCGGATGGTCCAAATGTACCACCCATACAGTTTATTAATGCGCTGATTGGTGAACTCTGTCTTCTTCGTCGACCGCTGTTAATACTACTACTCTGGAGATACATTGTGATCTCATTGCTTTTTAAAGCATCTACAATGGTATATTATTATTAAATAGTATTTAACAAAAAAAAATATAAATGAATAACTTACTACTATTTAATGCAGCCGATTTTGTTGCTGTATAAATGGGTATAAGGGCTAGCACAATGGTAGCAGCAAGCAAAAACAAAAGAAGAGCTCCACAACATATAGTTCCAATAACTGGTAGTGAAGTTTTTGCTGCTGATCCGCCACTACTCGGTGCTGAGTACATTGTAACTGTGTAAAATGACAGAATGTGTGACTTCCTACACGAGACGATTATGACTGCAATTAAAAGAAATCAGCCTATTTATATAGGTGATGTTTTTTTTTTTCTTTCGTTCGTTCATTTCATGCTTAAAAAGCATTGCAAGACCAGAACGAAGCGGAGGTTAAAGTCAGAGCCATGAATATACATCTATTCAGGTTTGACTCTTGATGTGCGTGAAAAAAACATTTTTTTTTCTAAAAGTTTGTTGATAGCAATATCACGCACATCAATACATTTATCTTTTATTTATGGTTGCCAATTGCGACTACCGACTTTACCGTATGTAACCATGAAAAATATAAAGAAAAACAACAGAATCATCGAGTCCAATTAATAGTCATAATTAATTTTGATGGTCGTTGTCTTTATTCTAAGTGTAGAATCTTTATTTTTTCTTTTTTTGACTAAAATGATTATTAATTTGTCTCTACTTGTGAATTTAGATGACTAAAATAAATGAAATAATTTA
The DNA here is from genome assembly GCA_905329745.1 of Rotaria sp. Silwood2. Classification (NCBI taxonomy): domain Eukaryota; kingdom Metazoa; phylum Rotifera; class Eurotatoria; order Philodinida; family Philodinidae; genus Rotaria; species Rotaria sp. Silwood2. The sequence continues at coordinate 3,082 of CAJNSZ010002919.1, forward strand.
TCTGCAGTTTATATATCGGTATCATTCAAATAAAATGTTGTTCATCTATCGATACCAAAACAAAAAATTTCTTGAAAACATAAATATTTTCAAGGATTTATCAATCATGAAATTTTGTCTAGAGTTTATCGAACATATTCGTAAGATAATGTCTTTTATACATTTCTGAACAAGATGAAATTGATGTTTACCAGTAAGATCTATCCTAACACTGCTAAGTTTAGATTGTTCCATATGCACACTAAAACATGTAACTGCTTAGGTATAGAAATGATTTCAATAAATAAATAGACTAATTTATCAGAATCTGTTAAAGTTTTTCTTTGTCTTTTTTCTTCGACTTCAATTTGAAGTCATAAAATCAGTTGTTTGTCGCTTACGATCTTGAACAAATTAAGTTAATTAGTAAAATAAATTTTGTTCTCCTCTGTTAACATTAGTGGACAATTTTTATAATCAATATTAACGAAATATCATCGATATCAATCTACTTGATAAGCAAACTTTAATTGCGAAATAAATAAATTGATATACACAATCATTGTTCCTATCTTAAGAGATAACGTTTGTACCGAGCGCTATTGATATTAGAAATAACGATTTTCTTGTATTGATAGTGGAAAAAAGTGTGATGGCTAGCCATCATTGGATAGTGTACAATATTTGAAGTTAGTTAGGGCAGTTATTCTGCCGTTTAACCATATGTAAACTTACGTTGTCATCATCAAAATTTGTAATGATATTTTTGATGGCTATTTTCATTATGAATATACAAAACCTTGGCTGTCTCGTAACTAGCTACCGTTAAACAGTACACTTTCTACCTTAATGAATAATATAAAATATGTATTCAATCGACTTTGTATGTCCATCAAGGATTTCGTAAATTTTATTAACCAAAAAAAATGAAATTTTGTGTTTTGTTAGTAGAGAAGTTTATATTACGAAATTATTTACTCAGAGAAGAATTAATTAACATGAGTCAAGTACTATGATATAAAAAAAAGCTAATGTGAAGATAATATCTATGTTTATAGTAATTTTCAAAAGAAAAGCAAGTAAGTCTTGCTTGTTGTACCTAACAATATGACATAGAAGTACAGATAGATCAATATTCTATACATTGTTGCGCAAAAAAATTTGATCATTCATAAAACTCGAAATTTTTTTAACAAATAGATCCAATGAAAAAACTATATATACTTTAAAATCTTATCAAAAAGAAATTGACGTAAACATATGCGTTTTTTTCCTTAAACAAATTTTTCAAATTAATATGAAAAATCAGTTAGATCAATTCCTGTAGGATTAAAATATGAAATTTGCTGTTGCTAATCACACGTAGATTGTTTTATTTGATCAGTTTTCATATATATTTCTTCACCATCCTTTTATTTTATCCAATAAATAATTCATATATAATAACGGATCATTATTGATATACGGTCTATTGTCGAATGTCTGTCACGCTCTGTAATGAAGGAAAGGCATTAGTAAAATGTCCTTGTGAGATGTTTGAATTTCTACTTCTATATTTCAGTACTCCTTTTAGATCATATTGCACCAAACTAATATAGATTTTTAATGAGTAAATTGACAAAAATAATTTTTCATAAGAATAGAAAGTATATAGTTCTATTATTTATTCTGGATACTGACAGGATGAATAAAGATTCTTTTGTATCTGTTATCTGTGTACAATTAAACGGAATATCAATCGAAAATTTTAAATACGTTATTGAAAAAGAAAATTAGATATGATATTTGTCGTTTTTTTTTTTCTTTGCTTAGAAAAATTCTAATTGAAATAGCGAAATTGAAAAAATAATGCGCAAAAAAAATATTATACTTCAAAATGATTTCATCCGTAAAATAGAAATAGTTTTGCTGCTTTATTCATATTAGTCAATAAAAATGAATATTACTGTTTTCAATCAGTGATTTTCAATTAATTTCTGACAAATTTTAAGATGATTTGTTCGCCCATCAATCAAATTATTATCAAACTCAAGCACAAAATAACATATCACGAAATAGCAGTCAATCGTAATTAGCATTTTATAAGTTGGAAATTTTACTGTAAAAAATAATACTAATATCAAAAGAAAACAAATTATTTTATTGCAATGTAATTTATTTGAATTCAATCAAAATAGAAAAAGAAAACTTTTTCCTTTGCATATTAAATTTGAAAAACTAAGTTTTACGAAAGTATATCGTAAAAGTTTCTTGATCAAGGCATTGACTTATATAAAATAGAATTAATTATCAATAAGATTTATTTTGTAATTGACAAATATTTTTGTGTCTTTAGAGATCTCTTTTAATATAAAACTTTGTCATTGGTTTTTTGTGTTTCAGTATTATGTAGTTAATAGAATAACTAATAGTTTAGACAATTATCTTTTTTCAAATGAAGATAAATATCTACTAATTGTTAGTTAATAAGAACCAAACGAACTAATTTTATGAATAGATATTTGTTTTATGAATTCATACGAAATTTTCTTTCGTTTACAACAAAGAAAATGACTTTGTTCTAATCGTTCAAGGTATTTTGATTTACAGCCTCTTTCGACTATAATACAATCTTCAGTTACGTGTACGTCTCTATCTGACAACAGAAAATTACACAGATATATGACAAACGAAATGTATTGATGTTATTATTTAAGGCAAATAGTGAAAATTTAAATATTGAATTTAATAACTGAGATTTTATTGTACGATCAAAACTTACTCCTCTATATATAAAAACATACAATCTTAATCGAAGTGCTTTGAAATATACAATGATGATTAATATTATCTATGGCAAAATTTATCATTAAATTTAAATTCTAAGTGTAGTATATTTTGTTTATCTTTATTTGTTATTCCACGACAACATATCGTAACATAAAACAAATATGAAAGCTGCAATAAAAACATATTTGATTGATTTGAAATAAAAAAAAAATAGAATTATCAAAATTGATGTATTTATTAAGTAGGAATATTAACAAGAGCACGATGAGAAGTAGATTATACTCTTATAACTGTTGAATATTTTTTCTTGTGATCGAATCATTTCAGATATATTATTTATTCAATCTTTTGAGTAATATTTTCTTTGATTCGTACTATAATATCATTTTCACGGAACTTTGATATTTTTCATATGCATACTTTTTATGCTATTATTAAGCAATATTTTGTTTATAAATGTCATATATATATGTTTTATCAGTACATTTTTTTAGAAATTAGATGACAGATAAATAAGAAAAGTATCAGATTATTGAATTGAAGATTGCATATTAAAAATAAACCATCATATATATATATATATATGATGCTTATCAACAATTTAAATACTGCAAATCACACAAAAACACGACATTTGATTCGAGAAATGTTTTTTTAACATCAATTTTACACTTTGATTTTATCTGTATGTAAAAATGTGTAACGGTGAAAATTTCTAATTGAAATTAGTATTATATAGCTGATTGATTATTTAGATTAAAGTGCTATATTAATTCGTATGTGTGAGAGAACGAAAGATTATTATTTGACTTGCTTCATTAAGGTGTACGACAATTACTGTCGCTAATATATAATTTTTGTTATTGACTCAATCATACAATTTTCATTTATATTTACGGTTATAACCTTGATATGTGACAAGACGTTATCAAATGCTTGTTATACATTGAGATAATTGAAAAAATATAACCTATCAGCTGGAATATATGGTCGTATTTTATTTTTTTTTATCATCTAATATGTTTTATTAAAAAACAAAATATACTACAAGATATAAGTGTGAAAAGCTCTACAATCTATAATACAAAGCTTATTTCATATATTGGCTTTCACACGCGTGACGCGATGACGTTTTGTCCACAGTTTTTTCCATTTTTCTTAGAGACTAGACTGTTTAGAAATTTGATTCTTTCATCAAATGATGCGTCTCTCTACCTTGTCGCAATTCCTGAAAATCCGAGTCTGTTTGGCTTAGTCGTCTGAAAATTCTAGCAAAAATACTGAGCGAAACGCAATGATGAAAATTGGACAAAACAATTGCGGGTGACGTGTTTGTTTGTTGTTTTTCTCTGGATTCGCACTACATTGAAAAAACCGATCAATAAGGACTTTGTAGCCGACAGTACGGAGTATCCAACAAAAAAATAAAATGATTCTAAAAGATGCTATGCCCTATAGAACGAAAGTATTGATATTACAACTCGTTTTTTTTAATTTTCCGGTATTAGAGGTAACGCGTTACGATTTTTTGCCGATATATATATTTAGCTTTCAAAATAGAGAAAATTTTATATGAACAAATGTCGATTGTGCGAAAAAGTTATTTTTTCTTACGAGGGAACCGTCCGAAGTGATTAACCATTTTTGAGCTCATACTTTGGAGATATAGAGGGTACCTCTAGACTAGAACAAACCTAAAAGGATTTGTGCCCATGGTACTTCCTTCCTGAGATATTGAATTTTCAAGTTTTAGAGCAGTATAACGGTTTTGACTCAATATTGCAGCCATCGACCAAACAAAAAGGTAATAAGAACTGAAAGTTTTATGATGAATTAATCACATCATCAACAAATAAACTACATATTTTCAGACTCTTATCTCATCTTTGTCATTCACATCAATTTTCCTTATGAGTACTAGATATGATGTAGTGAGTCTTTATATACGTATACACTAATAATCTCACTTAAAATTATGAGTTCATAGCAGCGAACAGCATACAGCTATCTGTGGAAGTGATAAGCTTCAAAAAAAATGTTCGAAGCAGAATACTTTGCGACAATGACTGCATTGAATAAAATGTGACAAGCGACAAGTTGAAAGCTGACAAACAGTAGCATCGATATTGAAGTAAACTTCATTAACCGACTCTAAATCTTCCGGATTGTGATCAAGATAGCCTGATTCAAACCGTGCGTACTTGATCATAGGAACTAACAGAGGCGAGGACAACTGGTTGTGATTAAGAGAATTCAAGCGGATTATATTGCTTCGTTCAGACAAGTTGATAGCAATATCATCGAGCTGAACGTGGTCGAAAATGCGTCAAGCGATCACTTTCCATTGTCTATTAGAATAGACATCTAGCGGTTGGATACGAGACGTAGTATGAGCAGGTATTTCGAGTCTTTTACATCCTTTGACAGCAGAATAGATATCTGACTGCCGTTGAGCAGACCAATAGTCCGAGAGTAGAAGAGATTTGCTTGGGACGAATGGACGAAGAACATGATCTCGCCAATATTCGGTCAACGAGGCAGCCAGCTTCTCAGAAGAATTGTATGTCACCACGACGTTTGAGGCAAAGAACAGTTTACTTTTAATATCTAAAAAGCGAGATATCACTAGACAACAAGAAGAAAAACGTAGCCAATTAAATTACTGTCGCTCATATTTCCCTTCGATTCTTTCAAGCAAAGGTAGACGGTATCAACAAGTTGTCCAGCAAGAGATATCATCGGTTGAATAGTGTAAGAATCTCTTGTAGAGCTTTTTGATGTTACTCGAGCCAAAGTAACGTTTTCGCCCTGATGCGAGAGAGTTCGAGTCGAGTGCATTTCAAGTTCAAGACCAATCTGATCAGTATTGAGGATTTCTTCAGGTACATAGTGATTCATCTCGTGCTTCACATCTACCAAAAACGAATTAGCAGCGGCAGTGATAGCGGCTGAATCATCTACCTGATGACGAGTCACTAGTTTTGTAATCTTTCTCGAACAAATACGGTGACAATGTTTAAAGACCCGCAACCAGTGTTCGAATGCTTGAAAATTAAGAAGTGGATCTTCAGCAGATTACTGAAGTGCCCATTGCCTCAAATCATGATCGTGGACAGAAAGAACACGCTCTCGAGCTTCTTCGAACTTGTTATAGATAAAATCGTCGATAATCTGTAGCTTCTCTCGTTTTGTACCATGCTGTTCAATGTAATGGCGAAAACGAGTAATATACTGTTGATGAGGAACAGATCTGAATCGATGTTTTGTAGACTTTCATGTATGCCTTTTTCTTCCCGTCGAATCACGGCTATTGTAAAAGTCAATAACTTTTTTCATGAAGTCCAGACTGAAATTCTCTTTACTCGGCAATTTGTCATCTTTTTCACACTCGTCAAAGTCGAGATCGAGACTTTCATCTTCTGAATCAGTAAATGCTTCATCATCATCGTGATCGAGAGTCGTTTCTAATTCAACCTTGTAGGAGGCACAATTGCAAAAATTGTCAATTACTTTCAGTAGATAACTGGCGACTTCTTCTTCGTGTGGATTTGCTCTAGATCTTCGACGATCAGGCGCTTGTCGTTCAGTGACTTGATCAACTAACAGTTTTGCGACTTTTGCAGGATCAATCATGGTTTCGACCAAACATCAAAGTTAAGAACAAACTACTAGATAAAAAATACTTCACTCTCACGAGGAATATTATAACGCGTTCTTATTCACCATAGTGGGTATAAAACAGTCGTTATTATAGTCCTTAAGAGGACGTGATAACATATGTGTAATATGCATTTCTTTCCACGCCTCTCACACATCGATCTGATATGTAGATGGTATTTGTGTTTATGAGAAAAATTAATATCCATGACAAAGATGAGATAAGAATCTAAAAATATGAAGTTTATTTGTTGATGATGTGATTAGTTCATCATAAAACTTTCAGTTCTTTTTACCTTTTCGCTTGGTCGATGACTGCAATATTGAGTCAAAATCGCTATACTGCTCTAAAACTTGAAAATTCAATATCTCAGGAAAGAAGGACCATGGGCACGAAACCTTTTAGGTTTATTCTAGTCTAGAGGTACCCTCTATATCCCCAAAGTATGAGCTCAAAAATGGTTAATCACTTCGGACGGTTCCCTCGTTAGTATACGACGATTTCTTTTTTTGTGTTATTTCTTCGATTAATGAATTATATCGATGGCTGACTTTTACAGTCCGTCGGGCCCGGATCCGAGTCTGAAGATTATTATTGGTCAGTTCCGCATTGAAAAAAACTTAGATTCGGATTAGAAATTTTTTTGAAATTTCTTTAAATTTTTGTTCATCTTACTCCAAAAATATTGAATGTATACTGAAAAAATAGAAAAACAAAACAATAAATTTCTTCTTGACTATAATACGTAAACATAGTTGCAATCATAAATCTATAAATGAGGTCAAATATTATCTGGTTCTTTACTATTGTCTATACTTTCAATAATATTCAAACAATAGACATGATCATCACTTGTTTTATACGCATTGTTTCTTCCATCAGAAGCTATTGACGTGAGATGAGAACCAATTGTAATTTTCTTCCTATGGCTGCGGTATTTGACTGTTTAAAAAAAATGTAGACAATGCTATCCATGAAACAAGAAAAAACAAATCAAACGTATAACATATCCTCGAGCAACAATCAGATTTATGCTAGAAAATTGAACACAGTTTTACGAGTTCGGTTCAAATCCGAACCCATAAAAAATTGACCGCTGAGCTTTAAGTTCAAACAATTCTCTAGCGGGTCCGAGTTCAAAAATTTTTGGACCCGATGACCTCTACTGCCTTTGAATGGATTGATATGTGTTTGGATTATATTTTTTTTCACTCACGCTGATATTATTTGTTTGAGGGACATACGAACTTCACTATAATAATAAATCAAGTCTGTATAAATGTGTTAGTTAATAAAAAGAAATGAAATCTGAAGATCTACAAAAAAATAGTTATGCATATGATTGATGATAGCACATGACATCAGCTTGAATTGTTAAACGATTATGAAACATAGTCGATTAGATAAGGTTAAAAACTATGATTTATTACTTGATGATATCATTTCATAAAACAACTTAGGCAATCTTTCTATTCGAGAACAATGTATTTCATCAAAAACATTGATCTTTCTTTGAATGTATAAATTATTAGATGAAAGAAAAAATATTATCTTTTTTAATAACAGATCAAATTTTATTTATATTTGTATGAATGACATTTTTGAATATCAATAGAACAGAACAATATATTTTCTATAACGAGAATAAAGTCTAATGTTAATTTATTATTAAAAATTTTTCGTCTGACTTTATACGAAGACAGAGAGAAAATTATTTTTTGTATTTTCATTTATTTAGAACAAACAATTCGTCGATTACAAGATGAATTGGATAATACAACACAATTGCTCGAATCAATTCGTAGTAAAGGTATTTAATTATTTTTGTAAAACACAATCTAAAACGAATGTTCAAGCATATGACGATTGAAGGCCGTATGCCAATAACATTTCTTTATAATATATTGTATTTCTGCATAACTAGCAAGGAAATCTCATCAGATATCTTCTTCCGATTTCAATGATGATTCATTTTTTACCAATAAATACTACATAGTGTTCCAATAAAATTTCTAAAAGAACTTGGAGACCGATTGAGGTTTGAATGACCTATTGCATTTTTGTTTGAAATTTTGTGCATATGAAAAACTCAATTAGATCAGCTTCCATATAAAAATTGTAAAATGTTGAATTAAGTCTCATATCTTGTTCAAAACTATTGAATTTTTCATGGATGATAGTCTAATTGAGATGCACAAAGTTTCAGACAAAAATGCGCTAGCTCAGTCAAATTTCAATAGGAATTAAAAAATCTTTTAGAATATTTCTTAGAACACTATGTAGCAACTATAGGCAAAAAAAATCATTGAGATCAGAAGAGTTTCTAATGTTTCATGAACATGATAAATTCATTCAGAATGATCCGAAATCCTCGTCGAATGATGAGAAAGCGTGAACTCAATATTTAGAGCTAGTTCATCAGTTGAAAACTTTCGCGCTCATATTTTCAGCCCATTCTCCCGATCTATTCGCTTCCAAATATGAAGAAGTGCCGTCCAAAATAGAACGAATATAAATAGTGCTAGTAATTTTATCGTGTTTCACACTTTAATCTTATATGGATCATATTAACAGTTTTTCTATTTATAATTTCATACATATAGGTGCTGATCTTACTCAGTTGACAAATTTTCTTGATGGTACACTCAGTCATATTCGTTCAAGTGATTCAGCATCGACTCCAACATCAATAACGGTAATAGGAAAAAAAGCATGAATATATATATATATTTATATGTTTATTGTATTTATTTTTATTAGAATTGTTCAGAATGTCGTCAATTAAAAAGTGCACTTGTATTAGAATTAACAGGCAAAGAACGTTTTCGATTTGGTTATGAACAACTTTCATCAGTTAATATTTAAAAACTTTATGTTTTAGAGAAAACTAAGTTCTTATTTTGTTATTTATTTAGATGATTAAAGAAGCATCGCCTATACTTCGACGACAAAAACAAGATTATGAAGCATCTTTTGAAGTTATTGCTAAATTAACAAGTGAATTAAATGAAGCAAGAAAAGTAAATTATGAAACAAAAATTAAAAGATCTTGTTAAAATTACTTTTTTGTTTTTTTGTCTCATCAAAGGAATTATCAGAATTACATCAATTATCAGGTGAAAGTATTGAAAATTATCGTTATATACAACGTGAAAATCAATTTTTAATTAACGATAATAAATCATTGGCGACAAAGGTTAGATAATTTTCATTTTAAAATTGTATTACGAGGAGAAAACACAAACTATTCATTGAAAATAAATTAACTTTCAATACGTGCTCATAAAGTTTTGAAATTTTCAAATGCTTCCTTCCTGAAGATGTAGATCGCATAGCAACTAAAAATGACTTGAAGTTACACTAATGGGAGATATTTTTTCTTTAGCACCTAGGATCAAAGTTGGGTGCATGGTTTTTTCCTTTCTCTTTGTAAAGAGATCGATAAACGAAAGCGAGTGGGTGGGGGGGGGGGGGGGGGGGGGGGGGGG
>CAJNSZ010002920.1:0-12966 GCA_905329745.1 Rotaria sp. Silwood2
GAGAGAATTTTCTTTCATGTATCAATTCTCCGACACATTTAAATATCATCAATTGACCTCACTATCTTGTTCTCGCTCTGTGAACAAATTTTTTCCGCTCCGTTACATAACCTTGACTAATAGATTGACAGTATATCAGGATAAGAACGTGCGACACACTGTCTGTGGAAAAAGTCCTTTCATTATTTTTTTTGCGAAAGTATGTGGCCAAAAGTTCAATCTAACAGCATGTCATTTGAATTAGCTATAAACCAGTGCTTGTGAATTTTAATCACACAAAAACAATTAAACGTACATCTTTAGAGATTGTAAAACAGCGAAGGAAAAGATGAACAATTAGCTACGAACGATAAGCCTAAAGAGAGAGAATTTTCTTTCATGTATCAATTCTCCGACACATTTAAATATCATCAATTGACCTCACTATCTTGTTCTCGCTCTGTGAACAAATTTTTTCCGCTCCGTTACATAAACATGCCTATATATGTTGATACAGATATTACACACACAGCGGGAATTGAAAGAAAAATAATAAAGTTGTATTCATGATGATGATAATGATAATGATGACAGTGACAATCTTATGATACATATTTCGTTCTGAGTTAATTATAAACCCTTTTCTAAAAAGCCGTCATCATAAAAGATCAAACTTTCAAGGGGTTATTTTCAAGTATTATTATTCACGAAAGAGCAAATAATGATTTTCTTTACAAATAATCTATACTTTCATATTGGATATCATAAATCATTCATTCTCATACATTTCTATTATATAAAAAGAGCGAAAATTGACTTTTCATTCAGATTAATGTATAAGCTCATATTGAATATGACAGTTTATTCATTGTGATACGTTTTTATATTTTAAAAAAGAAAATATTGAGTTTTGTTTCAAAATAATGAATAAGTTCATATTGAATATGATAGATTGTTCATCATCATAGGTTTTTCTTTTATTATAAAGAAAATATTGATTTTTTATTCACAATAATGGATACGTCCACATTGAATATCACAGTTGATTTATCGTAATCGGATTTTATTTTATTATAACGAAAATATTGATTTTTTATTGTAAATAATGAATACGTTCATATTGAATACGATAGATTGTTCATCATCATAGGATTTTATTTATAATAAGGTAAACAATGATTGTTGTTTCAAAATAATGAATAACTTCATATTTAGTTCGATAGATTATTCACTTTCATAAGATTCGTTTTTATAATGTGAAAGAGTATAGTTGTTATTGCAAAACTATGAAGTATTTAGTGTAAAAGATCATGTATGATTGATGCTGAAAATATACAATGTTCTAAGGTGAAAAGTGTTGGATTTCTTTCTTACCGTTGAAGAATTGAGTATTGAAAATGTTGAATCGGTTATCTTCAAAACATTGAATCTTTGTAGTGTGAAAAATTGTAGTTGCGATTTAAGAAAATTGGTTTTTTTGCCTGTAGGGTTATCAATGACGAATTTTGATGTTTTTGGATACTTTAGATTCAAAAATTGAAGGTCTTTTTAAAAATAATCAAGGACTTTATTTTTCTGAATTTTTCACTCATCATTATTAAGATCGCTTAACTTGACTATTCTCTACTGTGATAGTTTTATGAGTTAGAAAAGTAGTAACTTTGAACTAAAGTACATCTCAATAAGCTATTTTCTCTTTGTCCATTCAGTAAAACGATCCATAATTGAGTATACTTTTTGGAAAGCTTAATGACGGTGATCATTATCTTAAAAACTGTGAAAACAACATTTGTTTGATTATTCAAACAAAAAATATGGCTTGATTCTGCATTTTTACTACATGTTTCAGTATTAGTGCTCCATCTTTAAAGACAATGTAAAAGATACGGTCGGAGGATGAACAAAAACTAAATGATGTAGTTTTTTGCCATTTAAAAGAAATTTCGATTGAGCTCTCAAGTGATACTGCTGTTTAGACATAGAAAGATATAATAGTGATGCATTATGAACATGATTATTTATTTTGTTTATAACAAAAGACAGATGATGATCTTATTGTAGACAGATTGTTCCCTATAAATATGGATGCCAAACATTCTTTTCTCACATTTTCTTGTTGATTGCCACAACTATTCGTTCATACTTTTTCAAACTTATCATGGCACCTAATTTCATTAATTCAACATTTCTTACAAGATCAAAACGTGGAGTCTTTAATATTGGTGGCTCCGAAAATAACCCTGAGATTCAAGGATCGCACAATATCGTTCATATTGGTCTCAATCCAAAAAGGATAGGTGAAGAAACACTTATGCGTAAAATTGGTCAACAGACTGGCAGAGTAGCAGAAAGTGCTGCTGATATGATATCTGCTCCTGCTGAATGGGTCAATCATATGCAGGATAACTGGTAAAATATTTGCTATGAAATGTAAACTAATCCGTTGTGGATACCTAACCATTGTGGTACTTTCCCTTCGTTAGTCAACCATATCGAGCATTGCTTGATTAGTGTTAGATATAGAGATTTTCCTATCGCATTTATAATCTATTTACACAAGTCAGGAATACATCTACTGAAAATGCGTTGACGACTGATTTTATTCTAAATATCAGTTCTTTTTTGTGACATATCCACGATATCAAGAGAAAGAGGAAAGAATTATGAATCACACGTAGCGAATAGCTGATGCATCAATCGCATGTTCAGTAAAACGAAAGGAAAAATTAGTTGAACAAATCGAAAATGATATAATATAAAAAGAAAAAACCATCGTCGATCGATTACAGTAGCCGAGAGAAAAGGAAAAAAGAGGATTTCTTTGATATCAAATTCATGAATATGATTATTCTATTAAAACTCTATTAGTGGAATATAGTTAATCTTTTTGATAATGGTCTCAATCCTTGAGGAAACAAATGTATATAACAAAAATCTAGAGAAAAAGGAAGTTGTAAATCAGCACCTAAATTTTTTCATTCATTTATGTCGACGAATACGAATTGCATTTTTTATTAATATTAGCATTGTTTCTTAGGTTGACATATATCGTCTGTATAACAATATTGTCGATATGTTTCTTGGTTTTATATGGTTGTATCCGTAGAAAAATATCAACTAGCTTGTCTGGAACAACTGAGCTAAATAAGAGATTAGATGGCCTTGCCTTAGCTTTACATTCGGGCATTGGAGAAGCACGTACATTGTTCAAATCTGATAAACAACTTAGTGTTACCTGATCACAATATTGACGATTTTCATCATTATCAAATCGTTTAGGTTGGATTTATTTATAAGCGTTTAGTTTGTTTGAAGCCTTTTCAATTGTTCTACATTTTTAATGCATGTTTTTTTTTATCAATTCACATCTTTATATTTCTTTTTTGGTTCTCTATTCTGGATAGAGAATGTGATTATTGTATAATTGGCGTATAGAAAATAAAAAATGATAGAATAATTTAACTTCTATCAGCTTTTACATCCATATAATTAGGTGTTTTTTTCATTTTCATTCAATCAATGTGCATAATTATTTTGCATCCTAGTACAGACATAAATCAAGCGAATAGGGAAATCAATCAAACACTTTGCCACAGGCAGCATTCTGATTCCACTAGACTGTTTATATTTATACAAAGTTATATCTGATTGTTCGAACAAAAAAGATTGATGAACGTGTCTTAGCGATTGCTTTTTCTTTTTTAATAATCTTTCTTTTCTTTCCTTTCATTCTCCTTGAACGATAAATAACGGCGCGTCCGGCCAAAATGAGCGTGCATAAAAAAGGTCAAATACAGAACGAAAAAAAAATGACCTGTGAAAAAATAAGTTAACGCAGTAACAATAGATGGTCACTATCTATATGATCCACAGAAAAAAGGAAGCACAATTTCAGTGTATGCATGATAAATAAAAACAATGCAAATATAGATCGAATAAAACAAACTTTTTTCTTGTAGATGCACCTTAATTGTATCCGAAATCGATACTCAATTATTGGAGACAATAATACTATATATATTCATACTCCGCAGAATTACTCAGAAAAAGAATGCCATTGGTTTCTTGACAGTATTCCAATACCGGCGCTTGTTTTTACTTTAATTGTTTCTATAATTTTTATTTATATTACTACTTATTGTTGTCGCTGTCTTCGTCGTCATACGATTCGTAATTCTATGACAATGCCCTCGAATATTACTTCCGCAAAAGATGCGCATGAACACTGTTTATGTATTAACTCTAAAGTCTAGCAGAATTATGAATAAATTATATTTTATAGTTTATAAAAAGATAAATCACAAATCATTTAAAGGAATTGTGATCCATTATCCTAGAGAGATTGTGAAGAGGTATTGTCATACGAATTAGTTTGAAATTTTCGACTTCTTTCATAATTGGCTTAAAAATATATATCATCCGATAGAGGTGAAATATTTGGATATAGACATTTGATTTTATTCGAAGGTACTCTTAATTACTCAATAAAAAGTTTTACAATTGATCTTTGAACAAAAATAGCTTAATTGGGTCGTTCTATTTTATAGCTATCAATTTTTTTAATCATTTTCATTCTTTCATTCACTTTTCCATGAAGATGTATATATAAAGTTAGAATATATACATAACATGAAACAATGATAGAAAAGAAAAATTTGATCGGTTCACCTTGCTCATAATGATGAGGATGATATAAAAGATAATACTTTAATAAAAAAGTATTTGCAAATAGATTCTGTAAAGCAAATGTTCAGATAGATCATGCAAACTGTATTTTTCTGACCAGGGAAAGAAACTAAATGAATCACGAAATTTTCATAAACGAATAAGTTCAACTTTCCAGCAAATCGTTTCACAATACCATCCTTACACAAAAAGTCACATAAATATCTTTATGCTATCTTTCTTTGCATTCATTTCAATGCAATAATATGCTCAAATATAGAGTTGTGTGCGTAAAGTATATTCAACGAATTCATTATAGAAAATAGAAAATGTACATTTTCTATCTGTCTAATGTTTATGAGAAACCAGAAACAGTACCTAATTAATCGATATCTTGACAAGAGTTTAGAGAACAAATCAAAAAATTAGCTGAAACATTCTACAATTGAAGATTCCTATTATTCAGTATAGATCATTTTCAGTACTTTTCATTTGCGCTAAATTAATCGAAATTTTAAAAGCTTTCAAAAACCTATAGTATTTCAACTTCACCAAGAATAGTTCTTTAGTAATTGAAATTGTGTGAAAGTTGTAATAAGAATTTATTTTTAACAAATTGTCATAGTCTATCTTCTATATTTTGCGTATCAGCATGCAAACATGGTGCATCATATTTTGTACCAACATAGCATATGTGAATTTATATGCATGCAAACTATAAATAGTTCTGGTGTTGATAAATTTTATCATTTTAAATTTCCTTCGGAAAGCAGAAAGTTTTGGAAAATTTTTCTTAACGCTTACTCAGAATAGTCAAATAACTAAATGATGACAGCAGTGAATGATTGTGATGTCGAAAAGGAAAAATATTCATTCGCTGTCTCGATTTCATTAGAAAAACGTTTTAAATTATCTCAGAAAGAACGTTTCATCATGAATATATATGTATGTTACTGAATAGAATCCAAGTAAGCAAAAACCTTCTATGCTATTCATCTGTTATATCAATCAGTCCTTGACTATCCGATTAGTTTGACAGTCCTTACTGAACTTTGATTTTGTTCACTTTTCAAGCAAAACTTCGGCATACAATCAAATCCATTTAATCTTTATCTGCTCTTATTTACATAGATATATACTTAAGTTCTGCCTCTATTATGGGTGTCGCGTGGTCTAGGTCTCAATTCAACAACAAAATGGAAATACATGGTAATCATAACTTAGCTTTTATGCTCAATGGTGTTCATTACAATTTTACAAAGATGATTGATGAAGCAATTTATGAAATCGTGAAAAAGTCTAGACTGGACTTGATAAGAATTCATTTCACTTCAGTATTAGTGGTATTATTCGTAATTATATTAGTCTTGCGTTGGTTGAGTACATCACGCCAAGCAATGCACAGTGAGTTGAACAATTTAGTACTGAAGTTTCTGAACATATCTGTAGTGTTCTTTTAGACATTCAAACAAATCATGCTACAGTGAGATTAAAGTAAAATCATTACACATTTCCAAAATGATGTTTCATACTTTTTAGAACAAGATAATGCGTAAAATAGATGCTATCAGATACAGAAGTCGCTTGAAAGAAGTACTTACAGAAATAATAAAAATATTATTTAACTATAATTGTGTTTTTTTCCAGCTTGACAATGTTTTGGATGAAACAATGATTATGTTAATATTTGACAAGATTCCCATAAACAATTTTTGTCAGTATTTCTACTACATCTACAACACATACAATGCGATTCAATCATCGCCGTATGTTCAATCTGTCTTTTTGACAAAACTGGCGGATAAAAACTTTGCTGGTAAATTTCTTAGAAAAGAAAAAAAATCGTATTTAAGTCTTGTCGATCTTTGTGTGAGGATCATCAAAACGAAGAATGATGAAAGACTCTATTGTAGGAATATTCATCAAGCAGTTACTTGTGCCTTGAATAGTCTTGAGACCTTCATGGGTATTTCGAAAACAATATGTCAGGTAAGTGCTTCATCACGATATTTAAACCGAGAATATTATAGGCACTATGTTGGGTTTCGTCTTGTACCAATTAATTAGAATGCTATCAACGCTGGTATTGTTCCATTGCTTATGTCCAGTTTATCACTAATTTCCTATCTAGATAATCTGGAAACAAATGAAGTTCGAATTTTTTATCATGTCTGAATAAAACACACAGCTAATTAGTAATAATTCATTTTAGTCAATTACGTTCCTTTTTCAATCAGCAACAAGGATGCTCCTTCATATCGCACAGATTGACGATCTTAAGATGCATCTGGTTAAGCATGATTATTGTGGGGTATGAATGACTATAATCCGTATTCATTATTCTTACTCATAATTCCAAATATATTTTAGATCTTACATGGTGTGCTAAATCATACAAAAAATCCAATATTGCGACTCCTTATTTTCTTAACCATTGCTCGAACCACGAAAGATAGAATCATTAAATACCCTTTCACTATTCATGATGGTAATAAATTAAAAAAGAAGCTCAGGGAAGTCTACTGCAGTATTAATTATGTTTTAGTTTCCATCTTCTTTCAAATCTATTATAAATCATCAAAGTTTAAAGATAAAATGGTGGCGTATGGAATCAAAGATGAAGAAATGTGCGATGGGCTTCGAATCATCGGTCAACTTGAAAGTGAATAGCAATCTTCTAATTGTTGATGTTCATTTTATTGAAACAGCTTTTTAGACTTTGAAAGTGATCGGCCCCTATAAACTGTTATTTATATATCTTTTTTTATGTGTATATTGCACTACAATAAGTTCCATTAAACATGAAAAATACCTCCAACTATGTTCGTTCGAGTTTCTTAGAATTCAATTTAAATTTATGAAACGACTAAAATAAATTTTGATGGCCAATTAACAAATTGATATATAAAGCTATTTTGACGCATATAAGCAAAGTCTCAGTAATATGCTGATACTTGATTAAAACCCTCTTTTTTCAAATGTACAGCTTTATCAAACTCATATGGTCGTTGTGCCAATAATCTATATTCTCAGATATTCGGAAAAGCCACGTATCCCTTTTTGATACGGGCACATACACCCCTTCTTATTCATATATTTGCGTTTTCTCATCGTTGAATTTCTTCTTGTTCTTAAGAATGATAATTACAGTAGTCAGCTAGTACGCTCAAATATTACGACAGTGGCAAAAGTATTACCTTGAGGTTATGTCACACTAAACGAGAATATCCTTTAGATACTATCAATGCGTCATCAGATCGAGTACAAAAGGAATTAACCACATACGTTCATGTCAATCAACAAAGTAATCTATATGTATAGGTATACATTTATATATATATATATATATATATATATGGGTGAGGGTCAGTCTCTAAATAGCTCGTACTTTCCTTGGTCGTAATAAACGGAAACGCAAATATGTGAACAAGAAAGGATGTCCATGCATTATTGGCACAGTCGTGTTTATACTTGGCTTAATCTATCTCTTTTAAATCCATCTGTTAGTAGTGTATATTTGTTTTTCATTTATTAATTTCATGCGTGAAACTGATCTTCTTCTGTTAGCTTTTTTTTTCAGACATGTTTGATATTCTACTTTGGTGTGTTATGCATTGATAGATACGAAAGGTATTAGCAATATAAAAATTTCATAAAATTGATGCCGAGTGAAAATGCATCTTCTTCATTTCTTTGCTACTAAAAAGCAATATGAAGAGGAATATATTTCGTTACTGTATCGATAGCAATCAGAGAAAAGCCTAACTTTGAGCAGACTAACAGAATGATCTGTACAAACGTTAACACACGGTTTTACGATCTTTTTTAACAAGCTCAGCAACAATGATTCGAAATAAAATATAGAAAATCATGACTTGCTTTCTATAAAGTAATGATCTACAAAATATTTTCATACTTCATGAATGCTATTTGCTTAATATTACCAGCCGAAATGAAACAGCATTTACTTATACATGATGACTAAATTACATATTTTGAAAATCAATCTAATCCTTTCGAATGCTCATAACTAATTTGGAATCAAATTTTTTCATGTTCCATTGTCAGTTTAAATTACGTTTGAACATTGGTGCGTGAAACCAGAAAGAAAATATCATGTGTATATGTAATCATGAATTTTATAACGATAAAGTATTGAGATTTCTTTAAAAAAATAAGTATTCTAGTAATCATCATTCAAAGAATGACAAATACTGTTGTAATTTTATTCTGAAAATATATTACTGGATTGTGTCTGTTTTCATCGGTCGAGATCATTGCGTTGCAGCAAATAGTTGTGTTCATTTTACTTTCTGAAGAATGACTATGGACATAGTGGATAAAATACTATGATAATGTCAACAGAAAAATGGACTTCGAGAAGCCAAATTCAGCCTTGAAAGATTGTAATCCTGTATCCGTTCGTCATCTGTGCATGATATCGTAATGTCCTTTTAGTAGAGGGTTTGCGACGCACACGCCGCGTTACTTGTTTCCTTTGATTTTTCCTTAAAAATCTTTGAAATTTATTGAAATTTATTTAACTTTTAGTTAATGGTCTTCGAGATCAGACTAGAAGTAATGCCACTTGATAATGATTCTTTTAAATAGAATCGAAATAATTATTTTAATATCTAACAAAGTATAATTATTGTGGTTATTTATCTCACCCCTTCGCATTCCGTGGCACCCGCACTGTGAGATGTAATGTTGTGTGTGTATAGAGCGAGAGAATCGTGTCCATTTTCATTTGAAATCAACATATCCATAGGTATAATGCAAAGTTTTCAATAGAATATCGTCATATCTTTCGAATCCTAGTAGGATCATTCCAAGTTTAAGAATATTTTCAAATTTTTTCGAAAACATATCGTTAATTCTATTTTGGAAAATTGAATGTGCAAAGATTCAAAGAAAATTTAATGATTATATTGAAATAGTAATTCGAATGTGATTATCCACCTATTGAACTAGAATTACTAATCTAGTAGATATAATCTTAAGGAATGCCACCTGATGAAGTCCCATGCCAGGACAGAAACAACGTTGTCGTGGATCAGCGATTTATTCTAAGCTCATTCTATTTTCAACTACGATATGGAAGAGTAAATCATTCAAATAGTCGTACTTCTTTCGAAAATCGATCAGGATTTAATTCTTGTTGGCTGTTATATTTGAAAAAAGATGATTCGTTTCTTGAATTATTTTCTGATTCTTTCGAGTATTAAGGAGTTGATTATTGATTTAACTGCTTTCGAACCATTGTAGTTATTAGATTCTAAAGATACCTGATGATGACTCCTTAAGCAAGAGTCGAAACGCGTCGTATATAGCTTTGGATCTATATATTATTTGAGTTATAAACTCACCCTCACACCCTGAATTTGCTTTGAAATTTTGAGATTCAAACTCACCCTTTATAATAATAGCTACGATTAATACGATATACATATATGTTGGTTTAACTCCTATGTCGATTATTGTTTTCTGATGGAGGATTTCTTATTGGAGGTTTACTTTCGAGTTTATATTTGAAGTTATCCTTTAACAAGATAGTCGAAAAGTTTGAGTTTTTCCAAAAATTTGTTATCTATAAATATCTTATCGTCTTTGTAGTTGCAAATTCTAAAAATACCTGATGATGACTAGGTTAAGCTCTAGTCGAAACGCGTCGTATTATAAGCTTTGAATTTGCTTTGAAATTTTGAGATTCAAACTCAAACTCACCCTCACACCCTCATCCTCACCCTCACACCCTCACTCCACACCCTCACCCTGAAGAGTGTTTTGATTAATAAATAAATAAACACGAAATGCGTCGGCGAATAAACAATGAAATTCTGCATTTACTTGATATTGGAATAATTGGGATATCATGCAAGATTTGAAATTAAAGTTTAAAATTGAAATTCTTGATTCAGAATCAGTTGCTTTATACGCAAGAGTTGAGACTAGCAGATCGATTTGTGTTTTCGTTAAAGCATAGATTGATCTGTTTTCGAATTGAAATCCTGAACAAAATCTTGCTCAAGTTGGAAAAAACCCTCGCAGCAAGAATCGGTAGGGTTTGACAGAGGATCCGGATTAAAATTTGTCAGGATCCTTGAGAAGTAGGATCCTGAAAGATCCTTCCAAGATTTTTCAAGGATTGAACAGGATTGAAAGTAGGGATAAAATCCCTGAGAAAGGTCGAAACCGGTCATGGCTGCGTATAACTTGATGAGGTTCTAGTTCCCATCAAATAGAATCGGAATAAAGTTATTTATTTTAAACAAATTTAATTGTGGTTATTTATCACACTCCTCGCCCTAAAGAATCCATGCTACCACATAAACGAACTACATGAAATGAGATACTCATCAATTTCTTATTAAAGCAAGCAGCTCAATATGATTCAGTATTAAAATGGAATGAAGAATACATTTTATTGAGTACATTTGAGTCACATCTGTTTTTAAAAGAATTGAAATAAGCAGAGGAGCAGATCATCAGTGCATTGTAGATAATATTTTTCATAAAGCAGGGTTTCTGATGAATGTACAGCGTTGATATAGTTTTAGTCATAATCAATTAATTAATTAATTAATTAATTTTTAATAGGCGGCTGAGTAGGTATAGTACCAATTGTTGGATAAATACGCTGTTGATATTTCTTTAAGTAATTAATTAGAGCGTCTTTCATCTCTTTATTCATGACAAGATGTACAATAATCAGCAGAGTAATGCTTGATGATATAAAATCTGCTGCTATCAAATATAATGACTCGGGTGGAGGAGTCTGCGGCGCCACCTTCTGCCAAATGACTAGAATTAAATATGGTGTCCCGCCATAACTAAAGAGACCTTGTGCTATGAGCAAGTTTCGAGCAAGTTTCATTTCACGTTTTGCATGAGGCATTAGTCTTGTTGCATTATTTTCGTCCCTATTCATCGTACTCCTTATGGACATTCTAGCAGTGTGCCAAATAATTAAATAAATTACAAGTGTTAAACTAAGGGGTGTAACATATCCTACTACTATAAGGTACATTGAAGTGGTGAATTGTTTTGTTGTCGGATAACAAAGACGTGATTCTTCTTCATATGAATAACCATGTTCGTAGAAAAAAGGTGGAATAGGAACAAGAGTAGTAAAAAGCCAGTTACCAATTATCAAACACCAATGCACTCGATAGGTTTGCAAAAATTTGCATTTGAAAAATACAGTGAAAAATAGACGACTTAATGCCTCAACCAGGTGCGCATGATGAGTTCCCGCAGCTGAAACTACAAGAACATAACCTGTAAATGCACATAATGGTTGTTCTCTTGCCCAGTCTTGACGAAAACCATAGATCGCTGTGATACAATCGTAAACAGCGTGTGCAAAAGTGAATGCAGCCATATTTACCAGAACAGTATGGTGGATTGTCCGACATGCCCTATTTTTGATAACGGTAACAATAATTATTAAGCACACAACTATTGAAAAAAAGCTCATGACCAATTTAAATGAGGAATTACAGGCATAGAAGGTATTGCTTAGCATCCCTAAAAGCAGTAAATGAAGATGAAGATTTTCAGCTAGATTTATCATTTTAGAAACATGAAATGAACTAAATTTTAAAAAGTTCCTTTGAATTAGGCTACAACACATATACTGCGATGTTATTTACCTTTTAAAATACCTAAGAATTCTTCTAGTGTTCATCGATCCCCAGGTGCACTATAGAAGACCTCCACTTCAACGAAAAGCTCAAAGGGCGTAGTACACCCTTTCTCCCTCTGATCAACTAGGTTTTTCCTAAGTTGGAACTGCAGCTACGGAAATTTTGTTCGGGGATGCACTTTTTTAAGGGTTTTCAGTTGGCAATATTTACAAAAAAGAGTCCAAGTATAGGCGAAAACATTATAAATGCCTATTCGAATCATAGAATCTCAAAAGATTAGTCGATCTTCCATCATGTACATGCATACTTTCACTTTAGATTATCAAACAAAATGCATTTTCTATTTATGAGACATGGGGTTGGAAAAGTCTTGAGATTGGAATAAGATTCTTGCGTTCAAGACAAAATCATAAGGCTCATAAAAGTAGAATAATGAGCACTCACCCAAAGAATATTTTAGATACTTCTTATAAAACGATTTGTTTACGAGAAGCACTAAATGAAAGACAAACAATTATTATATAATATCTCAATGCCATGGATTGGTTAGTTAGGTCCTGTATTCTTTAGGGCGAGGAGTCTGAAAAATAACCACAATTAAATTTGTTTAAAATAAATAACTTTATTCCGATTCTATTTGATGGGAACTAGAACTTCATCAAGTTATACGCAG
>CAJNSZ010002922.1:0-12956 GCA_905329745.1 Rotaria sp. Silwood2
TTGTAGTCATTCGACTTTTTCACATTTTTCTCAGCCAAACAGTGATCTAATTGAAATAAAAAATATATATTCGTGATCAGTTTTTCAAGCTCTATCAAACCATATATAAATGAACGAAAAAAAAATTTTACTGAAATTTTGCATGGTCGCTACCTTACGTATACTTCGCGTCTATAGAAACACCTGTCTATGATTAAACCGAATTAAAAAATGTATTTTTTCAGATGAAACTAATTGATCTTATTCATTAAAGAGTTTTTCATAACATATAGTTTCGAAAAAATAGGGATTGTAAGATTTAGGGCGAAGTTGTCTGCTTTCGGTCTCCACATGACAGACTTATCAAGGCTTCGCTTTGTCCTTTTTCCTCAGTTGCATTACCAGTATGAGCAATCACAAATAGAGAAGTAAATAGATATAATGCTATGGTGTTAACTGCTTAAGAATAGTCTGCAGTCTCTTCAATGAAAGGAACCCACCGGATAAGGGTGGAAATCTGCCACCTTTTAGAATTGACTAAAAGTCATATATTCTGGAAGCCCGTTTTGCGGCACACATTTTCGTATATTTTCTGTTTTCATAAGAAGCTTCTTATGGGATACCAGTAAATGTTTTTGTGAACACCTCTATTACGAATTTTAGCGATTTTTAGGAGTTTAAGGTAAGTTTAAAAATCTATAGTTTTAGTTCCAAAAATGTCACTTCAAAGTTTATCAAATGCCACCAATAGATGCAGTAAAATATGCTCTACAAAATGATATAAATACATCAATAATAAGATTGTCTCATTAGGAGGGATAATATCCATAAATATGAGATGATTGATGAAAAATTCGAGTTTTAGTCTATTTTTGCTAAAATTGCTTACTAATTTCAAACTGTTTTTATTCTTATTATCCATTTAGACAAAAAAGAAAATACTATAGAAAACTTCCTCGTGATTCGCTCTACAAAATGAGATGAAATTGACCGGAATTTAAATAGTCTCGAAATTCAATATTCGATAATTACTATTGAGCATGCCATTATTTTACTTTTATATCAATACTTTTTTTTTTTAACGACCCGTAGATATTCTGCCAGCTATTCTAGCTTATACTTAGGGTTATCCAAAAGTAGTGGCCAAGGTTCTTTTTTTATCTTATTGAAAGCCTGAAAAAATTTTCTTTTTTTATGAATAGATAGAGCTTCTTTCGCTCTATCTTTCTATGCTATTTGATCACTATTAAACTAATATTATAGTGATAAAATTTCGATAAGAACTATTTTTGTTAAAGACCAGTTGGTAACATTTAGATCATAATAAGTATTGTATAAAAAATGGAACACTTTTGCATTTCATTTTATTATCACTCAATATTTTGTATTAAAATAAACAAAATGTACCAGAAGATGCAGCGTGAAAAGTTCTTCAATATAAGAAGTACCGGTTATTTTATAGTTGTACTTTTTGTTTTAAAAATGGACAAAACTCTGAGTTGCCAAAGTTCGGCGTCATGAAAATGAGACTTTTTTGGTAAAAAAAAACGAATTCGGTTTTTTTGTATCTTATCTTTGCACAGTTGTTCTTTGTAAATTGTAGAGTTCTTCGAACTGCATCTTGCAGTGTATTTTGCTTTTTTCAAATAAAGCATATCAAGTAATAAAAAGATGAGACAGGAAAAACGGAGTTCATCTTTTACCAAAAAAAAATCTCGTGTTTCACAATGTCGAAATTTGGCAGCTCAGAGTTTTGTCCATTTTTGAAACCAAAAGTACAATTATAAAATAAGCGGTACTTATATTGTAGAGCTTTTTACGCTGCATCTTCTGGTATACTTTGTTTTTTCAATACAACATATTATGTGATAATAAAGTGGAATGCAAAAATACCACACCCATTATGATCTAATGCTACCAGCTAGTTTTCAACAAAAATAGTTCTTATCAAAATTTTATTATTATGATATTAGTTTAGTAGTGATCAAATAGCATAGAAAGATAGAGCGAAAGACGCTCCATCTATTCATCAAAAAAAGAAAATTTTTTCAGGCTTTCAATAAGAAAAAAAAGACCTTGGCCACTTCTTTTGGATAACCCTAAGTATTTTTTTATAGAAATTCTTTTAATTGAAATTATCATAGATAATTCCATATCAAAAATGACTTGAAACTAATATTGATGATGTTAAAGAATTATTAAACAAATTAATTGTTGTTAAATAAAATGGTGGTCTTGGTACAACAATGGGTTGTCAAGGATCGAAAAGTGTTATTTCTATACGAAGCGGACTGACTTTTCTTGATGTAACCATTCAACAACTTGAAGTAAATCATTTTAAATTTTTTAAATATATATAAATAATGTATTTATTTATTTTTTGTTTAGCAATTGAATCGTACCTATGGTTATAATGTGCCATTAGTTTTAATGAATTCATTTAATATACATGAAGAAACAGAAAAAATTCTTCAAAAATATAGTCATGTTTCTGTTAAAATTTATAATTTTAATGAATCAAAGTAAGTTCGTCTGAATAATCCAATTAAATACTTTTCTACAGAATCAGATTTAAAAAAATTTTTTAATTACTTTCATTTTAAGAAAATAAAACTAATATCATGTTAAGTAATTATCCGATTAAATCTATCTAACTACCACCGATAAAATGAATGCAATATTTGATTATGGGCCCCTTTCCCCGTCTCAAAAAAGTTACTTTTCGTCAGAGTAGTCAAGATTGAGATAATCTGTCATTTGCTCAAAATTTTTCTTCAATCAGTTTTCAACATTTCTGACAAAAACTCAAAAAATCTTTTTCGTTTTTTTCTCAAAATGGTGATCAAATGATGCATCTTTAGCGAAAGTCAAATATTCTTTTTTGTTTTTGTGGGTGTGGATGGGGGTATGGGTGTGGGTGTGGGTGCGGGTGTGGGTGTGAGTGCGGGTTAATCTACAGCCACACCCTCACCCACACCCACACCCACACACACCCACACCCACTTGAGGACCCAAACGTATCCCCCAATACTAGGACTTGAGGACCTAAGGGTGCCCTCCAATAGTAGGACTTTAGGACCCAAAAGGTATACCCCAATAGTAGGACTTCAGGAGCCAAAGGTATCCCCCAATAGTAGTACTTGAGGACCCAAAGGTATCCCCCAACAGTAGGACTTGAAGACCCAAGGGGATCCTTCAAGAGTAGCACTTGAGAACCTATGGGCATCTCCGAGAAGTAGGGTCGTTACCCCGTTCCCCTGTAACTGGTAACGGGCCGTTACCGTTCCCGGGTAACTGGGAACGGTAACGATAACCTCCCACCCCTACCCACATCATACCTTCACACCATATTCACTGAATCGAATTGGTACCTTTAGATATGCTGAATCCGCTCAAAGTCTTCAAACAACCCGATAAGCCTTGAATAAACTTCATATGCGTCGTCTTACGGTTCGGATGTACTTTCACCTTTAATTTAGTGTCGGTTATGCGTGTGGGTGCCGTTCCTCTCTATACTTACACCCACATCCGACCCACACTCCCACATCCACGCCCGACCCACACAGCCACATCCACACCCTAACCCACACACCATAACTCACACACCCTTATCTTCATTCACAGCCGACACTGATACAGGCAACCACATTTCCACCTGCTCATGCATTCTACGGTGCTTACTTTCTCTCGTTTTACCGTATGTGTAGTCTTTTTTTTTGTCCACTGGTAGTATGTTGATGCTCTCTCCGATCGCGCCGTGAACACTGTATTGATTGTGTACATGAATAGCGTTGAAATAGAAATGGCCTCGATCGAACTCTAGGTAAATGGAGTTAAGCCTGAGGGTGTTTTTATTGTCGCTTTCTGTTTTGTTCTCATTACTGTGCTTTGGTTTCTATTTCACTTCAAGTAGATTCGCGCTGTGTTTGATTGCGACTGCAGCGTCTCACAAGTTGTACACATTTGTCGCCTATATATAGAGAAGCTCGATACTTCATCCAGTGCCCATTTGAAGAAAGCACTGAGCATGATTTCCGATTCGTTCCTTTTGTTTTGGTTGAACATGTCTGGTCGGATGCGTGGCTCGTGAAGACTTGTTTTTTTCGCAAATTGTATTCCGTAAGTGGTTCATAGGCAGTTAGCGTGCCCCATTAGTTAGAGTTTATGAGGTGCATGAGTCGTCAGCTTCGTTGAATGACTTACATGAAGTTCTCAGTTTGCGTATGGTTGTGCTGCTGTTAAGATGAATTAGTTTACTCAGAACCGCAGCTCTTGAAGAAATATCTGCGATGGTTTGTGTAGAACTACCCTTTCAATGAGAGAGATTCAGTTAGAAGAGTTTCGCAGCTTGTTAAACATTGTCATGTGTTCTCGCGGTATTATTGCTTTTTATGATCCGTAAGATAGTTTTAACGTCGTCTGTATTAATTTTTTACCATTTCTGGTACCAATATGTTTACCAAGTATTTTCCACAAAATTGTTAACATCGCTATTCTATTTCAGATATCTCACTCATATCGGAAGTGAATCTTTAAATAGTCTTTTGAATTCTTAATTGCATTGCACGTAATCCCTTTAAAACAGGTATAAACTGTCGCATAATTTGGCATCTTCCATATTCAAGTAAGTTCTTCTTTGGCACTAAGAACTGTGTTAACTATATCTGAAGAGAGTATTGTAAAGTTCATAGGATAGGGCATTATTTTTATCTTGGAGCAGTGCTCCACTGACAATACTTAGTTATTGATAGAAATATTAGTGAATCCTATTCAACCACTTTCCTCATTTCATATGCACTGCAATGCACGGATTTTCTAAGCGTGTTGTTAAAAACTATTAGCTTTCGTTCGCTTCTCTGACAAGAACACATAGCGATACCGAAAAAGGCTTTACTAACTATGGACTGCTACAACAATGCAATTAAAAGACTCTATGGGTGCAGCTGTGAGTGTGAGTATGTATGGGAGTCGATGTGGATATGGTCTTTATATATACCCACACCCAGACACCCACACCCGCACACCCACACCCACACCCACACACCCACACCCACACACCCACACCCACACCCATTACACTGATTCGAGTAAGTGCCCTTACACACATCAGAACGGCTTCTTTTAATGAATGTAATGCTCTTCGCCGAAAACAAGATCGTCGAAGAGCATACTTATCCTTTTAATGACATATAATATTGATCAAACTTTATCTCAAGATAAAATACTTTAATTCCTATCATTAGATAACCCATCTTCAATAGTATACATGGTGAAAGAATCTCAGCAATAACTCTTATAGATCTTGAGAAAATCAACCTATACTAAAAAGTGCTGCATTAAAAAATTGATAAATTTTTTAAAAGTAGCAGTAGCTTTGAGTCGTATATCTCGAGAACGGTTAATCTGTTTGAGTTGAAACTTTCAGATTATTACTAACTTGGCAAGAGCTATTTACTGTAAAAATAAGAACAAAATAGGTTGAATCGATTGAGCAAGGGTGGTCGTCGCATAGGTGCAATGCCTCTTAGGGAGATTTCATGATGTTTCGTCAGCGAGGGCGACTGAATAAGCCCGATCGAAGACAAAGGAAAAAAAATTTCTTCTTTATTCATCAAGAGTAGTTCACAATTTCATTTTTAGAATTCGAATACTCTCTCTCAAATCTTGAAGAATAGGATGATTCAAAGGTAGTGAAAGTTGTGCAATTCTTAGACCACGTTCATAAAAGGAGAGTGCTTTCGAGTACTCTCCCATGTGTTCATATACCGAAGCAATGTTGCTACATGAAGTAACCAAAGTAGGATGATTTGGAGAAAGAGTTTTTTCAAAAATTTCAAGTGATATTTCGAAAAACGAAAGTGAAGTCATGTACTCTCGCATGTTTAGATACACTTGACCAATATTGTTGTGAGAAGTAGCCAAATCAGGATGATTTGAACGAAGAGCTGTTTGTTGAATTTCAAGTGCTATTTCGTGAAACGAAAGTGCTTTCGAGTACTCTTTAATGTTGTTATACAATCCACCGATGTTGTTGTAGGAAACAGCCAATGAAGGATGATTAGGAGGAAGAGTTTTTTTTAAGATTTCATGCGCTTTTTCGTAAAATTGAAGCGCTTTTGAGTACTCTTTCATGGTGTGATATATTCCACCAATACCGCTATAGGAAGTAGCCAATAAGGGATGATTTGGAAGAAGAATTTTTTCAAAGATTTCAAGTGATATTTCGAAAAAGGAAAGTGCGGTTGAGTACTCTCCTAGATTATAATGCACCAAACCGATATTGTTGTAGGATTGAGCCAAATGGAGATGATTTGGAGGAAGAGATATTTGCTGAATTTCAAGTGCTTTTTCGTACAATGAAAGTGCTCTTGGGTACTCCCCCAGGTTGTCATACACGGAAGCAAGGTTGTAGTAAGAAGTGGCCAACAAAGGATGACTTGGAGGAAGAGCTTCCTGTTTAATTTCGAGTGCTTTTTCGTAATACCAAATAGCTTTTTCATAATTACCTTGGTGGCTTTTGATATATCCAAGCTGATGAAAATAATGGGCTTTGTCACTGTCATAAGCCGCTTGCTCTAGCAATACTTGATACAATTCTTCTGCTTTGTCAAATTGACCAATTCTGAGCAGTAAGTTACCCAATCGTGCCCATTGTGTGGGACCCATAGCCTCCTGTCGAATACGGCTGGTTAATGCAGAAAGTTGTTGATCATTATCAGATGTTAGTTTAAGTTCGACTTGATAAAGTGAACTGGTGTTGTCCATTTTTCTAATTCCACCCACACGAAAGACGGTGTGCATGGAGAAAAGAATTTCTTCTTCCGTCTTATAATAACTAATCTCCTGGATGGAAGCGAATGGTGCCGACGAGGCAGATGGGTCAATAGACATTTGAAAAAGAACGCCGACCATATCGATGTTTCCTAGGACACTTTCAGCATATTCGAGAGAAACTTCTCGCTTCTTCGTGGTGGACAGAAAATTGTTGAAGGACATAAGTCCACCTTTTGTTTTCATAAGTTTTTCAAAGTCATTTTTTGACAAACCTTGCCCACGATAAACAGTGAAGGGCTCTTTATTATAACTTCCGATCTGTTGTCGATGCAGTCCTTCGAGTTGATGATGCAGATCACAAATAAAGAAGCCCATCTTAATAATGGTCTCGGCTTCCATTGTTCGAAGTGCGCAGTTTAACAAAGAATAGATGAATGATGGAAAAGTGTACCACCAGATAGCTAAATCACTATGATATTCGCTTTCGAACCGATCAATATTATGTGGCGATCCGTAGTCACCCTTTCGGCAATAGGTGGTAAAATCCTTGATCCTTTGTCGATCATATTCCATTTCCAATAAGATTTCTTTGAATATCTGTGTATACATAAAGGAAGGCTCTAGTTGGTCCAGATTTTGTATAGAATTTGCTTCACCTACTGTGACGAAGCTCATAGCGATAGCATTTTGATTACACTGTTTCACCGCCATTTGCATGGCTTCGCAGATAGTTGTGATTTCCATATATACGCCCTTCACTTTTAGAAACTTTGATACCCACCCTTCATGTTGAGGTTTATTGTCACAAAGAATGTAGATTGCATTCAATTGGGGAATGTCATGAATAAGAGGTACTATTTGTTGACCAATAATGCTTTCTACAATCAAGAAGACTTTTAGATCATCGAATTCAGTCAGGAAATCGACACATTCATCAGGTTGGTTGAAAATATTGACATCAATGCCCACAGCACGTAGTTGTGTCATAATACCGTAGCAACCTGTTATCGACTGGTCGATATTGGCATCTAGCCAGATAAGTAAGAAATTTTGAGTCATGCGATGTCTTGGATACGTAGTATTAGATGATGCTATTGTAGTGGTCACAGCTGCCTTTGATGATGCAGATATGTTCTGCTTTGATTGTTGGCTGCTCATGTTGCTATGGATGATTCGTTACTTGTCAGTATAGAATTGTGAATATACGGCTGTTGTTTAGACAGACACCATTCTCTCTCTATATACAGGGTGTCTGGAAAGTAGCTCCCTATTTTAAATTCTTCTTTTTTATTCAATAACAAGAAATATTTTCTTTTTCTTTTTTATTATTTTGAAGCATGCTTCATAAGGTTTATTTTTAGATAAGAACGAATATTAGTGGAGTGACTATTGAAGATGAAATACAACTTCTTTCTAAAAAGTGCTAAAAATAGCTTCTTAGTTTTTATGTTGTATTTCTTTTAGGAAGTGGCTATGCACACTCGAGTGTACATAGCCACTTCCTTTCTTTTATATGAAAATCAGTACTCTAACAAATTTTTTATGGTTGTAAACTGTAATACCGTCATGAATATTAGGAGTTCTGCCACGTTTGAACTCGTTCTTTCATGTAGTTGTATTATAGTTCCTCTTTTTGCTTGTATATCTGATACAGGCTTGATACGTGAAAATGTATGACAGGAATATGTTCGTTTTATGAATGTGGTATTTGATGTATGAATGTGATAATAAAGGAATCGAAGGAAAGCATATAAAATAGCCTCACGAGTGTTACTGTATTTCAAATAAGTTAACATGGCTAAACATTTAACTGTACAAAATCGAGCACGAATCGCTTCGAGATATGAAATTTTGCAATTCGTAGTTGTGGTGCAAAGGCGGTGGAGATCTGAACGTCGCGTGAATGCGACACTTAACGCAAAGACTATCAAAAACTGTCATCAAAAGTTAATGACAACTGGTTCTGTATTCGGTTTCGAGCGCTCTGGAAGACCATCAATTTCTCATATGGTGTCAGTTGTCGATTTAGTTCAAGCAAGGGGGTAAGTGCAGCACCTAAGTATCAGATTTTGCTTCAAGGTGCTGAAAGATTGCTCAGGTGCTCAAAAGATGCTGAAAAGGTGCTGAGGTGTCGAGAAGGTGCTGAGCAGGTACCGAGTTATTGAAAAAGTGTTGATAAATTTTTTAAAGTAAGGTAAAAATTGAGATAGTAATATATAAAAACCTGATGGTGCTTTCTTCGTTGCACATTGTTATATTATTCCCTTGACTGTAGTCAGCATCCTAATCCCGAAATTGACTGTGTGTTTGCGTGTTTGTCCGCAGGCACTGTTAGGTCCAATGTCACAGCAGAAACAAATCGTTTTCGGGGCACCCTTAGGTCTTTAAGTGCTATATAATGCGGGTACCTATAGGCCCTCAAGTACTACATATTAGACGTACCCTTGGATCCTCAAGTTCTATATTGAGAGGGTACCTTTAGGTTCTCAAGTACTATACTTTGGGGGTACTCTTAGGTCGTCAAGTCCTATATTGGAAGAGTACCTTCAGGTCGTCAAGTCCTATACTATGGGGGTACCTTTAAGCCCCCAAGTCCTATTATATGGGGCTACTCCTTAGGCCCTCAACTCCTATTATATATGGATATCCTTAGGTCCCCAAGTCCTATTGAATAGCGGTATGGGTATAACAATAGCAATACCAGGCAATAGCAATTGGTATTGATATTGGCTGGTATCGGTATTTGTGTAGGGGCTCTTGATATCGCACGTCAAACATCAATACTTTGAAAAAAGAACAATGGATTCGAACTCTTCGATGCTTAGAGCCTTTGAACAAACTTTATTAGAAATCATTATTTTTGAAAAATAACCTTTTTTCAATCAAAGGAATCAAATTCGAAAATTTTGACAAACCAATTATAAATTCTTGATTTTTTCATCAAGAAATGCTTTATTTTACGAAAAAACGATTTTTAATAAAGTTTCATCGAAGGTTTTCGTGGTCAAGGAATCTAAATCCATTGTCAGTTTTTCAAAATATTGCTGTTTGACGTAAGGATATAAGCGTACCCATATAATATAGGACTTGAGGACCTTCTGGCACCCCTATAATATAGGACTTGAGGACCCGAGACCCCGCCATAAGATTGGCAGATGAAGATCCAATTCCCCCTCCTAGGATAGATAGGAGGACCCAGTCCGACTGGTGCCCAGTCTACTGGAACTGGTGCATCCCTAGTTATAGGCTTAATAAGTACAAGGACTCAGCGCCAAATATGCTATAAGGTGCTGGAAAAGTACTGAGATGTCAAAGGTACCAAATCTACACTTACTCCCTTGAGTTCAAGACATTTTTCACTCGTAATCCGGATATGTCAATTAGAAAGACCTCGCTAAAAAGCGGTTTTACTCGCCACATGATTCACTCTGTTTTGACAAAAGAGTTGCATTACCGTGCGTGGAAACCTCATTTTTGTGCAACAGATGTTTCCAGAGGATTGTGATATTCGCATGGAATTCAGTGAAATTATCATCGGTTGGAAGGACGATTGGTTCGAATAGTTTGAAAATATTTTGTGGTCCGATGAAGCTATTTTTTATGTTGGAGGGTTTGTTAAGCCTCTCCTCTCAAAATAAGATCGTTTACTGATTTTCACTTCGTCATCTTGCGAAAACTGGATCTCTGCCCTAAAACATTGTATAGAGCTGAAAATTTCAGTGCATACTTGGGATAAGTCATCTTCGTACCCCTAAGAATTTCAGCTCGATTCGCTGTACTTTGGCTAGAGATATAACAATTCTACTGCACATGTCTTTTTACATGAGATGGCTCTCAATATCTCCAGCGCTACTCCACCACAGTACAATATGAAGTCAAATATTTTTTTTTTAATTGAAAGCTCATGTCTAGGGTTAGCCTACCTCGTGGCCTCTTTTTTAAAATAAGCTTGTTTATTATCATATAACAAAATACCTTTATAAAAAAAGCACCATTTTTTGGCGGTTTTTTCAGTGATTGAACTTGTCATCCCTTCTTTTCGCTTAAAAAGTAAGAATTTTAAAAAGAGGGCCACGAGGTAGGCTAGCCCTAGAGACAAGCTTTTAAACAACAACAAAAAATTATATATATATATATAATGAGGATATACAGAGAATTTTTGGAGATTGAATAAGCTATTTTTTGACCCTTGTTTGGTTCATATTTCTGTCAAACGTCTGGGTATCTGACTGAAATTTTTACCACAGCCTCCTCACTTCAGCTCCAACTTATGCTCCAGATTTCAGCTCATTTGGACGTACCTGGGCTGAGATCAATTTTTGAGAGGAGGGGGAGGCCTTAATCGGCACAATTTTCATTATTGGAGTGATCACGATCTAGGTGTGACAATTGAAAAAGTCCAATCCCAGCCGAAAATCGTAGTTTGGTGTGGATTTACCTTGACCAAATTTATTGGTCCATACTTTCTGAGTGACAATATGAGCGGAGTGCTTTATTTAGAAACGTTAAAAGATTTGGTATGGCCTGAAATTTGTCGGTGGGAAAACAATGAAGAGCTTATTTTTATGCACGACGGTGCGCCTCCTCACTACACTGTTCCAGTTCGCAGTTGGCTGGACGACAAATTTCCTGGAGAATGGATCGGTCGACGAAAGCCTATGCAGTGGCCACCAAGGACCCCGGATCTAACCCCTTGTGGTTTTTTCTTAAAGGGTTGGGCAAAGGAAGAAGTTTACAAAACAAATTCGAAAAACCTGACAGAACTCAAAGAGCAAATTTGCAGTGTTCTCAACAACGTTCCGCAAGAGTTTTTGGAGAAGGCAG
The DNA here is from genome assembly GCA_905329745.1 of Rotaria sp. Silwood2. Taxonomy (NCBI): domain Eukaryota; kingdom Metazoa; phylum Rotifera; class Eurotatoria; order Philodinida; family Philodinidae; genus Rotaria; species Rotaria sp. Silwood2. The sequence goes on from CAJNSZ010002922.1 coordinate 11,578, forward strand.
TGAAGAACATTGAAGTTCGACTGCAAAAGTGTATAGACAACGAAGGAGCTCATGTGGAAATTTCATATATATAATTGCGTAATACCATCACACATTTGGAAACAAGAAAAAAAACTATTAGAGTACTGATTTTCATATAAAAGAAATACTGCATAAAAACTAAGAAGCTATTTTTAGCACTTTTTAGAAAGAAGTTGTATTTAATCTTCAATAGTCACTCCACTAATGTTCGTTCTTATCTCAAAAAAAAACCTTATGGAGCATGCTTCAAAATAATAATAAAAAATAAAATGTTTCTTGTTATTGAAGAAAAAAGAAAAAGAAAATATTTCTTGTTATTGAAGAAAAAAGAAAAAGAAAATATTTCCTGTTATTGAAGAAAAAAGAAGAATTTAAAATAGGGAGCTACCTTCCAGACACCCGGTATATGTAGCTAATGGTTCTCTTTTTTTCTGGACTTTTCTATGAAACACAATATCTGTATGTTTTATCGACGCTCAAGAACAAACTCTACCAAGTTTCTCTTGAAGGTGCTGTTGGGAAGAATGAAAGAGATTAATGCAAAAAAAATCTCGCGCAATGTCAAAACGAAGAAACAAAAACTCGACGATGTATTTTGTTGTTTCTCATTTTATCCAACTTTCTCTTTCTTCCATCTGCATACAATTTCTGTGATATCAACGTGAGAGATGTGAGGCTACCACGACGACCAATTAAGATCGAGATCAAGTTCATCAATACGAATCAGGGCACGAAACAGGCCATCCCGCTCGGTGAACCGGCCCGGCCCAGTCCGGCCCATTTAAAATGAACCTCGGGCCGGGCAGGCCTCGTCCTCGAAGACCGACGGGCCGGGCAGGCCAATATTTTTATCGGGCCGCCCGGCCCGAAGTTTCAAATAGATTTTTGTATCATCATATATATGGACCTCGCTAGATAATGCAATAGTAAACGTTTCATGTTATGAATACACGAATGACTGAATTGTAATTGGTTCATTTATCACGCCATTCACTTTTTCATAGTTGTCGTCTACTTCTGTATTCATTTGTTTATGCTTTTGTTTGACTGACAACAGATTATCTTTTTGTGGATAGTGTTACTATTGATGTCAGATTGATGATACCATTCGTCACTTTTACACGGCCGAGATAAGTCGCATCTTATTTTCGTCGGTTACGTACATTTTTTTGTTGAATTCGTCGATTTTATTTTTGTCATTAATTAATTATTTCGCACAATTTTCAAATTATTTTTGGAAATATTAATTAAGGTAATTATCTCCAGGTGTTTTTTCATTAGGTGATATCTTAATTATGTCTCCAAAAAAAGGAGGAACAGGTGCAAATAAACAAAGGCAACATGTTGTTAATTCTTTT
>CAJNSZ010002923.1:0-12952 GCA_905329745.1 Rotaria sp. Silwood2
GCTGTGTCACATGAAACTGCCAGAGTATAGAAAAAATGCATACTTCGGTCGGTTCTATAGAGACTAGAAAATGCGCAGTCGCTCTTTATGGGCCTGTAACTCAGGGGTAGAGTGTTCGCTTTGCATGCGAAAAGTCTTGGGTTCAAATCCCAACTCGTCCACTCTTTTTGGTACTCGTGACAATTGTTTTTTTTCGTTCGTCTCCACAGCTGTGTCACATGAAACTGCCAGAGTATAGAAAAAATGCATACTTCGGTCGGTTCTATAGAGACTAGAAAATGCGCAGTCGCTCTTTATGGGCCTGTAACTCAGGGGTAGAGTGTTCGCTTCGCATGCGAAAAGTCTTGGGTTCAAATCCCAACTCGTCCACTCTTTTTTGCACCTGTGACGATTTTTTTTTCGTTCCTTTCTATGGCTCACACGCATCAAATTACTAGAGTACAGGAACAATGCATACTTCGGTCGGTTCTGTACTAGAGTCTGGCAGGGCAGTCCCGAATCCCGAAAAATTCCGTTTGTTCCGTCCTGTGAGACAAATGGGGCTGTCCCGAAAATTTTTCGGGGCGGGAGAAACGGGATCGGGTCAATCCGAAAAAATTCGGGACGGGATAAACGGGATTCGGGACAATTCGAAAAATAATGTTGTCCCGAAATTTTTGAGCTTGTATATCGACATGTGTTGTAAACTTTAATTTTCATATTGTTCACAAACATTTTAGTATTTAAATAAAAATGTCAAAGAGAAACACAAAAAAACAAGCCATGAGATACTTTAATATTTGTCTAGTATCATTTTCTTTATCAGTGATTTTTCCTCTAATGCCATTTAAGCACATCGTCTTATTTGGTTAAGGCACTTCACCGATCAATTAGCGTATGTATGAGAGCAAGAGTATTACAATTAGAGTTGTACTTTATATTAATCTATTTTTCTAAACTTCGCTACAGGCAGATAAATACTTTTTAATATTCGAAGTTTGGATATTTCGCTCGACCTATAGCAAACTTTAAATTTTATCCGTATCTGAACGTTTTTTCTGATTGACATTGTATAGTCATTAATACTTATCAGAAATTCATAAATCATCTCATAATCATAGATATGAATAAATTGTTTCGATTGAACGTATATAGAAGACACGTACTGCTATTGAACAAAACCACATCTTTATTTTTTTCCGTTTACGGGACAAACAGGACAAACGGGATTTTTCGGAATAATTCGTAAAAAATTCGGGACGGGACAAACGGGATTCGGGACATCGAAAAGTTTGTCCCGCAGGTCTCTATTCTGTACACTGTAAAAAAATTGATATTTTACGCAACCTTCCGAAAATGTTCCCGGAGGTGTGTGGTATCAAAAAATGGATTTTCAGATTTACGAAACCTTTAAGGGTTCTTTCCTTTAATCGATGGGTGGAACCTTTCAATGCCAAACTTTTTTTTTAGGGTTCGTGGGGCGAAAATGGGTTTCGTAACAGTATATCGAACCTTTGGGTATTTTTATTGAGCCCATGGATGGAACCGGTACCGGGAACCGGCCGCTCCGGACTTTAGACCGGCCGGTATACCTGTCTGAAACCGGTCTGCCGATATACCGGTAAGATACCTGTCTACCGGTCTATTATCGGTATGATACCGGTCTTACTTTTCCATTTTCCTGTTTTCATCATAAACACTAATGGAGAGCTGTTTTTGATGGAAAAATAAAGTGCTTTTCAGGCAGTATTTGATTTTGACAACTGATCCATTGTCGGTGAATCGATATTTTACTAGTAGACCGATATTTTACCGGTAGACCGGCCGGTCCGGTCCGACCGGTTCAGATCGGTACCGGTACCGGTCATCGAAAAACTAAACCGGTTCCATCTACGACTGAGCCCGGACGGTTTTGTATCAAACCATGATGATTTCCTACTTAACTTTATGGTTTGATACGAAACCATCAGAGTTCGATAGAAATCCTTAAGTGTTCCGTATTTTGTTACGAAACCAATTTTTGCACCACGGAACCTAAAGAAGATTTGGCTTTGAAAGATTCGGCCGGTGTGTCGAAGGGAAGAATCTTTAAAGGTTTCACAAATCTGAAAACCTATTTTTTTGATTTCACACACCTCTGGGTACATTTTCGAACGGTTTCATAAAGTAGCAATTTTTTTTCGAATGTAGATACTTGAAAATGCGCAGTCGTTCTTCATGGGCCTGTAACTCAGGGGTAGAGTGTTCGCTTTGCATGCGAAAAGTCTTGGGTTCAAATCCCAACTCGTCCACTCTTTTTGGAACCTTTGAAAATTGTTTTTTTTTCGTTCCTTTCTATAGTTGTCCGATCAAATTACTAGAATGTACCAAATATGTGTATTTTGTTTGTTCACAAAGGTTGCAATCAAATAACGAGATGAGATCTTCGATCATCAGTATATCTTTTACTTTTCTGACATTCTATTAGTCATTATTTGTTGCACTGAAGTAAACAAGAAGACATTTGTCTATTATCATAATTTTAACTTCTTCATAAAATCAATTTTCCGTGTGTTTTCAATCAGTCCTCATGAATTGTCATGAGTGAAGCGATTTTTCGAAAGAAGAATTCTTCTCGTAACACGCAAATTTGATTATTTTTATGTATTTAGTATCAGGATGAATCTTCTTCTAAACAATGTCAACTACCTCTCATTTAAGGAAAGAATCAATATTTTTATTCTTTCAACTATTCTTCTCTCTATCGAAGCACATATCATTCAGTGAACACTTCTTTGGCCTTTCGAGAATTGTTTTTCTTAATGTCAATCATTTTCCACTCTCCTTTTACATTTTCAATCAAGCTAATCAGTTTCCTTGTGCTCGGGCAAGTTGTCTTGAAGTTTTTCTTCGATGAGTGCGAAACAGAGTTTCATTTTCAGCAATTCAAGAGTGTAAAAATCAGGACATCAAACAGAGAAAAAAGCACAGTAACTATGTAAATGTGTTCATTATGCGTCTACTCTAGGAGTAAGAGCGACATTCATTAAGAAAATTCTATAAGATGAGAGATGCGTGGGTGTGGGTGTGGGTATGAAATGAAAATAAATAGTACATTTACACCCACATCAGCACCCTTAGACTAAAATGTGTTTTCAGATAAGTACATTGTTCACAAAACAAGAAAGTTTGAGGAACAATAATATCAGAAACATAAGTTAACGAATTAGCCACAATGTATATTTATCAAAACTTAGATATGAATTTGGTTCTTTTATTGAAAAATTTTATAAATTTAATCGCTGCCTGGATCTTTGGATTTTAATGCTTATAATTTTGTTTTGATAAAAGCTATTTATTCATGAGTTTGTAGATTTTTTGTATAAAAATACTACAGAGAATTGTAAATGGACGAGCATAATATGTGGTTGACTGGCTTTCCGAAAAAAACTTCAGAAGATACCTTAGAAGGTATCTTTTAGAAATCACCACTCCATTGCTAGACTCTTGGGTCGTCGACTTGCTTGATAAAAAATTTCGAAATAATAGTAAACTTTCATAAGAATACAATTAAAAAAAAAATACCACCAATTCTACAGCAAATCAAACCTTATTTCTTCACAGATCATAGCAACGCAATATCCTCATCGTTCTTGTTCTCATTCACAAAGATTAGTCGAAGCTTCTAATTTTCTCTAACATTTTTTCCGAATAATTCATTTCGACTTGATTTCACAGTCTTTCTTTTTTCTTCTCGTGATTATTTTTCTACTTACAAGAGAACGAACGTATGATTAAAGATTCGTTCGATAAAGAATCAATTCATTTAGCATTAGTTTATCTGAAACATATGAAAATTTAAATGTTTTGTGTTGTTTTTTTTTTATTTACTCGATGTATATCACCAGATCAAATAATATCCGCAGCAGGAAAGTGTATTTAAGATAGACTAGGAATAAAATACTCAGAAATTCCCGTTCTTAGTTTAGAATTATTATGAGAAGAAAGTGATTGTAAAACATCATTATTTGGTATACTTTTTATCTGGTGTTGATTCAACATAAAATCTAAGAGATACGAACAAGAAATACTTGCACGACATTATCTTCAACAAATAACTGCATCGAGAGGATAGCTTTCATTACAAAACGTACATTTAACTTTGAATTATATTAAAGAATTTCATAAAAGTAAATTTAAAAATTTTATCTTCTAAAATAATATTAATCATCAATTCGTGTGTATGTATATTACTCTTTTAATCTTCACAATAACAACAACACCAACAAAAAATTTAAAAAAAAAATTTTTTTTTAGTTCGTTAACAACTGAAACTCATCCACACTTTCCAATTCAAAATCTTTCAATCACAAAATGTACGGGTTGGTATTAAATGTATTTATAGGGTAATTACTCAAGATAAACATGAATATATTAAAACAAACTATTGACGTTCATCACCTTCCCAATAGTACACTTTAGCAATTGAGAACAACTAGCAGTAATTGAAACTCGAGAAAATCAACAAAATTTATAAGAAACCCCTAGAAATCAGGACTTTACTTTGAATCTTATCACTGAAGATTTCCTACAATTTAGAGTGATTTCTATTAAGCGTTTTTAGTGGGAAACAACCCGTTCAAAAGCGTTTGACTAGATTGGTTTATAGTCGAGCGAAAACATGTGAGTTGATTAAAAAAAATACATTCAGACGCAGATTTTGCAATTTTTTCTTGCATGGATTTGTTATTGTTTCATCTGAGCTTTAATGAGATGTGTGTGATAGAAATATGATTCATCATCAATTAGAAGTTGGTAGTAAAAGTTCTTTTCATAAAATATGAATCTTTACGTTCAAAGATAATAGCCAGCCAAATCCAAGGAAGTATTAAATATTACATGTCGACAGTTTTGAATTTATTCTTATGATAGGGTAATTTCTATCTACACGATAGAATATATACTTTATAGAAGGCTCAGTGCATTCAATTAACATTTAGAGTTTGAATGAATATTCGATAATAGTCTTATTGAGATTGTCAAGATATTCTTGATTTTCTTTCACTGTGGCATGATCATGCGAGAACACTTGATGTGCAATGTCAACTGAGTATTTTACGTGCTCGATAGCTTCTTGATGTCGAAAAAGACCTTCGAATGTCTTTGCCATGTTGGAATGCATCACAGCCAACGAACGATGGCAAGGCGGAAGAGATTTTTCTCCTATTTCAAGCGCCTTCTCATAATATGAAAGTGCAGCGGAGTAGTCTCTCATCGATTTATACACGCTGCCTATGTTGTGGTAGGTTAGAGCCAACGATGGATGAGTATGTGGGAGAGATGTTTTGACAATGTTCAAGTGCCTTCTTAAGATACAAAAGTGGACTGAATAGTCTTCCAACGAAGTGCACATTACGCTAATGTTGCTGTTGACCGTAGCTAATGACGAATGATTCTGTGGCAGAAATGATTGCAGTAATTCCAACGTCTTCTCAAAGTACGATAATGCACTCAAGTAGTCCTTCATTGACTGGTGTACTACTCCAAGATCGTCGTAGACGGTAATCAGTGTGGGATGATTGGGTGAAAGAGTTTCTCATTTCTACCTAAGCAAAATCCACAACACACCGAACGTACACTACATCACGAGAACATCGAGATCGGAGGGACGAAAAAGGTATTGCAATCGACATGATGAAAAAAAACAGTCCATCTGGAACTGAAATGTGGAATTCACATGTTTTATAGTCTCATTATATTAATACAAAATACGTAAAGTGACAAATCTTCCACAGACTATAGTTCTTCTCCAAGATAATCGGTCGCTAGAAAAGTGATCCATCTTATTTATTTTTACCTTTCGAACAGAATTTGTTGACTGACATTCTATTTAGCCACACCGAATTGTTAAGTTGATTCTTAACATCGACTAACAATGAAATCGAATGTATCTCGATATTATTTGATAACCAATCTTTAACAACAGGTGCAAGTTGAGAGGGAGAATGAGTTAATGCGTTTCGAATTGATGCTTCATATTATCAAGGAATAGAAAGATGAGCAGTGCCAATTGTTGTTGTTGAAAGATATATAGATGGTATTCATTGATTTATTGGTAGATTGAAATGAAATGTTCTTCGACAATGTTCATTAGCTATTGGAAAAAATCGAAAACAATAGTAATAAAATCATTTGTACAAGGCATCGAAGACTAAAAATAATCATTTAAATCAATAATTCAAAAGAATAATCAAGATAGACATAACTTTAGATTACATTCGATTTTGATATTTATGAAAAATAAAATTAAAAAACACGATTGCTTTCGATGATTGTCTCACTAAACACCGTTTAGCTGTCTATTTTTGTATTCAAGCTATACCATCATTTGTAGTAGTCAAGTCAACAGGTGAATTAATAACGTTGAATGGCTATGGTCATATAGAAAGAAGTGGATTCAAAGCGATTGAATGTTAGTCACGAAGTGAAAATGTTAGTGAAAATGAATCGTCAATAGCAGAAGAAGAATTTAGCATGTCGGATTCCAAATGTGATCAATGTTAAGTGAAATCGATAATTGGATTGAGTTATTTTTGTCGAACATGTGATTATATTGTCTGTTCCATATATAAAAAGAATCATGAAGAACATCGAATGACACATTTTGACACATATATTTTTCATTTTTCTACACAACAAGCTCACCTATTGTTTCTTTAATAATGCTTGAATTTTTTTTCATCAGCATTAGATGGTGTGTAGTTATTTCGGATATCTTTCTCTTATCTTCATGAAACATCTATAACCAAAAAAAGCCACAATTGCAACATTATGCTTATTTGAGTACGCATTTCCGCTATTATTATTATCCAGTAACATTTCAGCGATCATACCAGCGAGAAAAACTTTTATCACATTCGAATAATCTCGATACTCAAAAATTGTTCGAAAACATAAATTTGAGAAATACGAAATCAGTTTTGCAGACATATCTACTGTCTAAGATGAGTTTAATAGATGTCGCATTTATCGGATTTCATCACAGTAGGAGAAAAGAGAACGAGTGGCTGTGGATGTGAGTGTGAGTGAAGGTAAATATAAGGTGTTAGTGTGGGTGAAAGTGAATGCAGTATGTGTGGCTGAGGGTGTGGATAAAGGGGAATGTAGGGTATGAGTATGAGTAAAGGCGAATGTAGATATTGTTGACTGTAGGCTTGAAACGGATGTTGATCTTCTCTTAGCTCAAAGCGACATCCACATTCAAATTCATAGTCTTTAATGAATTGCTTAAAAATTGAAGACTTCATTGTGTTGAAACATAATCTTCTATTCATAATCAGCTTCATTGAAATTGATCTCTTTTCTAGCAAACGTTCAACTTCTGTGCATTTCCGATTAAAAGTTTATTGGTCGTGCTTCAAAGTTGTCTATACATGGTTTTGTTTGAATAAGATATTAGTTTTTGAATAGATACCATGAGTGCTTAATACAGCTGCGATATATTCTTGCTGGTAAATGATTTTGCTTCGACATTTGTTGCTTGCAATCCCATAGAGGTGTTTGTAGTAGTCAAGTAACTATTTTAGAAGGCTCAGATTATGTTTGTACATCGAATGAAAGTCATCAAAGGCATGCTACTTTATCGATCAACTTTTCATTAGAAGAAATGCATATTTAGTGCTGTTTGAGGTCAGTAATGACAACTCAGATATAGTTAAACAGAACACTTGGATATAGCACTGATTAATCGATATAAGCAACAGTTTTTGTATGTCTTATACAATAAGACAGTATGAGAGATAGACGCATGTGTATTTATTTTGCTTCGAAACTTTACTCAATATTTAAATTAGAGACAAGCGAAGAAAAGCAATAAATATTAAGTATGCACTAAAAACGATACGCATTGCTGCCGTATTCGATCGTATATTTGGTGTTCCATTTCTTGCTGTCGTCGTTGACTGTGCAACAGTTTCAGTTCCAGTTTCAGTTGTTCTTGTTGAGGTGTTCATGGTCGAAGTGGCAGTCAACTTTGTTGATGTTGTCGTGTCCATAGGTGTCAAATTCTGCGAAGATGAAGTCTTCGTTGTTGTTTCCTCTGACGCGTCCGCTCCAGCCAGAGTTGTGAACATCGGCTTCAAATCATAGTCTTTTTCAACTGCAATAAGAATTTGTGACAAAATATTATTGTGATTACACTCGTTATAATCACACACAAAATATATCCCCTTGTACACACTATCAAAAAGAGTGTCAACATGGGTGTCCATTTGAAGGCCAGGATGAAGACGGTTATTATCAGATTGGCATTCCTGGACACCATTGTTTCCTTCATTATCGTGAGATACCTTGCAAACACCGCTGGTACATGGGTGAGCCGTTGAATCATTCGCAAAGCATTTCACTATTTTAATCAAACATCATATAATGAAATATGTTTTCAAGAAAAGTAGACTTCTATGTAAAGTGAGCTTGAATCCTGAGAAGAAATCTCAAAAAATAATCGGTTATCATTTGAGATAAAAGTTTGAAGAAAAGATGTGTAGAAGACCTGTCTTAGTCAACATCCAGTTTTGTTGTGAATTATATGAAATACTCTAAAAGGTTTTGCTTAAATCAATTATAAAACCTCGTTCATTGTCAATCAACGAGGTTATCCCTCATGTGGCAATCTGAACTAGATGTTACGTCATGTGTCAGCTTAGCATTTAGCTGGTGCACTGTTTTGAACTTGCAAGTTTCAATATGGTGGTCTTTAACAAAGTCTAATACATTGCAATACACTGCTTTTCTATTGAATATATCCTAAATTACTATAAAAAGAAATTTACAATGGAGATGTTTGTGTTGCTACTTAATAAGACGAGATATATTGGAATCAAATTAAAGCTTTCATGGACAAACTAATAAATTTAAAATGTGTGGAGCGCATCTGCTGTGTGCAGACCAAGATATTCCAATTTTAAAGTGTTTACAGTATATGTAAGGTGTTTACAGTTGAAAACTTCACAAGTTTCTTCATTTTTTTCCTGATGGTTGAATAGAGCTCATTGAGTTGCATAAGAAAAAGTATGTCTCAAATAAAGAAAAAAGTTTTCAGAAAACTCAGACTTTTGGGTCTACCTTTTCTTATATTTGAAAGCGATGGCATCTTGAATATTTGTGTTGAATTCTTTTTTAATTTGAGCGATACTTCTTCTTATGGAACTCGATGGGTTCTATTCAGCCATCAGAAAAATGCAAGCAAAAGCTGGCATGAAACTTTGAACTACACGCACCTTACACGTACTACCAATTTCTTAAAATTCCAATGTTTCCGTCTGTGCACATCAAAGGTAGCCTTTATTTAAAATTTGTTAATTTCGCAATAAATATGCTTAGTCTTCTTAGGTAACAATACAAACATCTTCATTTTTAGAATAATAAGCCCGAGAACAAGGTTTATTAGTCATATAAATCCTACATGAAATGTTCATAAAGTCTTTTAAGGTTTATTATACGTTTTATTTTCATAAACAGTTGAAGGGTTTATTATTCTGTATTCTTTCATGCGGTGATTGCTTATCTGGCATCCTATCTATTTAGTTAACTGAAAGACTGTTATAGTATCATGAGAAATTTTACGAATATACATACACGAGAGGCACAGCAAAATATACTAATTTAGATGTGTGTTTTGAAAGTTGAATGTTGAAATACTTGCCTGGATCGGTAATGTCGACCGCCAGCAAAGGATGAACCGTCGTATGCAAGGACGTATATTGTGCTTTGAGTAACCATCGAATGTGATTGAGTGCAAACTTTTTATCACATTCTTTATCAAAGCAGGCATGTTCAAGAGTATTGATGAGCTCTGTACTTCTATCTTTATACATCCGAATAGTTGTCCACAACTGAACATTATCACCGAACAATGTCGCATTCTCAAACTGTGAACTGAATTTCACTTGTACCTTTTGTCTAACGTACTCCAGAGTCAATTTGATTCGACACAATTCCATTGAACCGATTTTGAGATTGTTCAGCTTTTCTTCAAACGATTGAATGTTAAATTCAGTCAAAGACATTGAGAAACCGTCTTCAATAACGCACAAAGCACTATGACTTAGTGGAAATATAAAGTATAAGACAAATACTAGTAAAAACATCTTCATAATGTGTTGAGAGACAAGCAAATGAATGCGTATTATTGTTCAAGAGTTTTTAAGGAGTTGTCGGAAGAAAAAAATTTTTTTCTTCCAACCTATTTTTCTTCAAAACCTTACTCACGATGATTGAGTAGATTGTTGTAATAATACTGCAAGACTTAAGAGCAGCAAATATATTAAAATTTTGCTTTAAAAAAATTACTCGACGGCACGAACATGGTCATGCCTTTAACATCCTAATAGCGAGCTTATATTGAGCAAATAATGTTTTTCTCCAATATTGAAAATAGATCTTTTCTGCAAATACACCTCGATAAGTTATCATATATTTGCTCTGTGATATTCTTTTTTCATGCGCTGTCGTCATAGGCATACAACGATGACAGTAACCGATCATTATTGGCAACAGCTCCACCGGAAACCGTTCCTTCATGGCAATTCATTTTTACCGGTATAAGCTGGTATTAGACTGATACTGGTTTATAATAGGGGTATACAACGCTCACGTTTATGACGTACGTTGTATATCCCTATTTTATACCGGTTACCAGTTTGAAACGGTGACGGAGTAGCAGTGATTCTCCGTCACCGTGGCATACTTAGTACCGATAGACATTAGAATACAAATAGTTTTATTAATAGTCAACTTTGAGTTACCTATCAAATACAAGTTAAATTTAGCATACAAATATCGAATATAAACTGTATTAGATATACTTTTAAACCCTTGTGTAGACTTGGTATAGTTATCAATCGATAACATACTGAAAGACTCAAAATTTACCAAAGAAAACAATTCGGCAAAGTTAAGGATGTTTGTGAAAAGACGTAAGTCATCATCAATTGTTCGAGCTGTTACAATAGTTTGCTTTATTCCATGAACAACATTAGAGTGTATTCTAACTGAATGTCCTCCAATGAAGTCGTACAAAATATAATATGTTCAACTGTTTGACGAAGAAGATTCACAAGATTATGTTGAAACTGATGTTAAAGAATGTTATCAATTAAGAAATGAAGTAAAAACTAATTTGTATAATACACACTTAATGATCTGGATGAATTCAGAATGGAAATAAATAACGCAAATTAATTAGTTTCACAATAAATTTTCTAGTTTTTTTCAAATATTTTGAATAACATACTATCATATTAAAAAAAATAAATATTACTTAGGTCTGACCAAAAGTTCTGAGATCTTTACATAAAAATATAAAGATAAGGAGATATTTTTAATTTTATTTTATGAAATATTGAGGATAGTTGCCATCATTATTTGTATCAAGTTCAATTCTTTCTAACAATTTATTATAAGTTGTTTTTGAACTCTTTTTCGAAAAAATTTTTAGTTATCTTGGATACCGCATGAGCTAATCATGTTTCATTTGTTTTAAAATTTTAGCGAAGTTTTGTTAGATGTTGTCACGTGCGTTCTAGTATTACTAGTGACGAAGTATAGATTTATTTTATATAGGTTAATCATAAGTCACTTGATTCTAGCTGGCTTATTGAGGATGAATCGTCAAAGACTATTGTTCATGGAGATAGATTTGAACACAAACTTTGTTTGACATATGCTTTAAATTAAATAGCTCTGAGTGTAGATAAAGGCATGACAGTAGGTTATAAGTATTATATTGAAGATTGTCTGAAACCTTTTGTAAATGCAATATGAAAACAAAAAGAAGTATAAAGTGCAAAATCTATAAAACTGCTTGAGGATCATCGTTGACTTCTTACTCATCCGATGTTATTAATTATTTGACAGAAGAAGGCAGCAATATAATGCCACAGCAGTCATATTCGACGTACCTAATACTACCCAATATTTGATTAAGTATCTATATCGAAGAGAGTTTATTTAATTAAATAAATGAAATATTATGTACTGATGCGTTATTCAAGGTAGTTAAATTTTTTTCGAAAAAGAGTTCAAAAACAACTTTTAATAGATTGTTAGAAAGAATTGAACTTGATATAAATAATGATGGCAACTATCCTCAATATTTGATAAAATAAAATTATAAATATCTCCTTATCTTTATATTTTTATTTAAAGATCACAGAACTTTTGGTCAGACCTAAGTAAATCGATTGACAACTGTTACAAACTGATTTCACGTCAAGTACATTCAAATCACTTGAAACTTTCAGAATATATTGAAATTCTTTAATGAAGAAACTATGATAAAAATTTTAGTTTTATACTATGCTATTTAAGAGACATATTTACAAAGAAAGAGCCATTAGATTACTTCTTCGGCAATCCAAAATTCTCTATAAACCTTCATCCTATATATTTTATTTTATTTTCTGTATCAAAGATCATGCCAAAATGCAGGGCATAACAGACGTTTCTTAAACTCTTAGTGAGATAAATGTGTTACCTAAAATAACTTTCTAAAAATGAATATGTATTTATACAAGCGCTTCTAAATATAATAAAAGCAAAGTTTAATATAAAAAAAGCGACTCTTTCATGTCTTTCAATGTAACATGCGGCTACGTCTAAATTGCGAACAAAAATTAAGCCAATTAAGAAAAAAAGTGTTCGCAATTTGGAACACAGAAAATAACGTTGATCTTATTTTGATTGCGTTACCAAATTGCGAACACTTTGATTAATTAGTGATTGCAATAGCTGATTATGAGTTCAATTTTATTAATAATATAAATATAGAAGTTTGAGAATAAGAATGATATCATAACTCAAAATATGAATAAAAATTTTACTTGGTCAACAACTGAAAGAAGTGAAAAGGCTATCTTATATAATAATTATTTGTATGGGTTGAGACGTGGAAACAAGAACGGTTCATTTGTGTATATATGTACTTTCAAATCTT
>CAJNSZ010002924.1:0-12950 GCA_905329745.1 Rotaria sp. Silwood2
CATTTTCGATTAATCCAAAATGATGAAGTAAAATCATTGAGTAATGGATGAGAAGTAATATTAAAATTCCCATGAATAATATCAGTATATAGCGAAAAAGAAAACACGTGTAGTATATTCTAGACAATATAACAAGGAAAATTCTTATTAAGAATAAAGTTTTCAAATACAAATCTTCATGTTTTATCAATTTCTCGATATGACATTACAAAGTAAGTTCCAATTAATTTGATGTATTTATTAAATAATTTCTTCTTTTTTAGAAGAACTTATTGATACAAAAAAGTAATTAACAAAATATATTCTTGAATTTAATTTTATCTTTTTTCTTTATACCGTTTGTAGCTGTATTGAAAATTTATCAAATGGATTCTTCTATCAAATATTTGATTATCTTGATGGTTATGATATTTATAAAGCATTTTCAAATCTTAATAATCGTTTTGAAAATCTTCTTATTGATCCTTCATTTCTTATGAAAATTCAAATTTCTTCCACATCTGAAATTGATTATCATTATAAACAATTTATTATTTTAAACAAACATCATATTCTTTCATTTCATTTTAATAATGAATCAATTCAGAACGAAATTATGAAACCATGTATTATTGAATCATTCGATCATCTTGAATCAATTGTTCTTAATCCAATCTTAACATGGAAATTATTTGTACTTTTTTTTTATTTAGAATCTTTACCTCGTTTATCTTCATTAACTATTTATCTTAATGATTATCATGATGATCTTCGTGATATTTTTCATCTTATTTTTTGTCTTCCTGTATTAAAATATCTCAAATTTAAACTATTATCTTCTAATATACTTAATATAGACACAAGAATGCCTTTAAATCAACCATTTTCTTCAATTAAATATTTGGTTATTAATGCTGGTTGTGCTCATAATCAACTTATTAACCTATTATTATATATACCTCAACTTTCTCATTTATCTTGTGATTATTTAATCAAATCAAATAATAATATTAAATCTGAAATGATGATAAAATTAAATGATTTAATACATTTAACTGTTGTTATTAATGATATAGATTTTAATGAATTTGAAGAATTTTTATTGAAGTTATGTTCTCAATTGCAAATTTTAAATGTTAAGATTCATTCTTCTGATAAAAGTTATTTAAATGCTAATCGATGGGAACAATTAATTTCACAAAAGATGACTTCACTAAATAAATTCTTCTTTTCTTATACTGATATTATTCATGGGAATTTTAATATTACTTCTCATCCATTACTCAATGATTTTACTTCATCATTTTGGATTAATCGAAAATGGATTTTCAAATTAAATCACATAATTGAAATGCAAGATATGCTGTCTGTTAAATATTGAGATCTTAATTTTTGTTCATTAATATCCTAGATGTACATTAGCATTTCNCCAGCACATGTGTGAACAGTCATTGCTAAGATATCTGCCATTTTTATAAGAGAATGCATCCTAATTTCCTCCCATATACTTCGGTACTCATTTTAGATTGTATTTCGCAAAAGAATCAGGTTTGGTATTCAACAGTTGTAAGATTCTTGCCAAATTAGGAGTTTTCTCGAATTGTAAATCGAGATTCTGTCGACTAGATTCTGATATTGAAAATATGGAAAAAAATTGATAGATTTATCAGTAAAAATAATAATTTGAAAAGAATAGAGTCAACTAAACGAACGTGGGATATAGCTAATATATTTTCTTCACTTTGTAGTCATTCTTTTCTTCTCATCAATATACTTTCTTTCTTGTTCTTCAAGATAGTTATGTTTTTGCATTCATTTATTCTTTTGATACGCTTGGAAGCACCAAGCTCATAATCTTTATAATTATATTGGTGAGAAATTGTGAAACATTGCGTTCATGATACTCCTTGTAACTTTTAAAATATCTTCATTTTTTTTGAATACAGTGTATGCACTTTTCATGTCTACATCTATCAATATAATTAATAAAAAATAGATTAAAAAATGTTTATTCTGTGTATTTCATAATAGCAATTGCAGATCTTTTTCATGTTAGATGGTTTCTGACTGCTGGTGGTGACTCTTGATTGTAGAAATCAACACTAGTTAGTTGAATGATTGATAAAATACGCTTTACTTAAATAGCGATTAGTTTGATTTTATAAGACATGTTTTTGTCACACAGAACAATGAATCATTTAATTATAGCTTGAACACAAATGACTAAGATACAGAGAAAGTTTTGAATGGTTTTCGTATACATTTTCAAGAATTATGTTTGTTAGTTGCAACTGAAATAATGCACACGTCACAACTATATAGAAACTAAGTTATAATACTCTTAAATTGTGTCATGATTACCGATATAGATATGATACGTGGCAGTATGATTTTTGCTAAGCAAAGAATCATTGTGTGACGCAGAAGTTAGGTCGACGTGGATGCAAGTCCATGTGTTCTCTAGAACGACATCCAAATTCTATCATCTAACGGCCGTTATTGCCTATTCGGTTTATTCTACGTTCTATTTCAGCAAGCAATTCTAATTTGGAAAGTGTTTTATTTTTGAAAATAAGGCAATTGTCTAATATTTTTTGCAATACATTTTAGCAAATTTAATAGCTGCAGAAGTACAAATGCATTGAAACACGTCATTGTCACACGAACACTTACATACATCTGTTATCTCTATAAGAATTGCTTACTCAAAGTCATGCAAACAGTAGATATAACTACATTCAAAAAATGATCTGCGTAATAAAATATCTATCTTCATGTATTATTCAGTTTGAAGCCGATTGTTGCCAAAAGCTTCACTATCAATAGCGCTTAGCTTGTTGATCAGCATTATTTTTATTGATGGTAATGAGAAAAATGCAGAAGACTCATTGCAACACAAGTGAGAAGCAAATCAGATATTTTTAACATCGATACCAACCTAGTAACAACGAACGGCCTCTTTATGTACTTTTAGACGTCAATTATCTAGTCGTGCGAAGAAAACGGGTTAAAACAGATTGAAGTTCTTCTATTAAATCATGAGTGCATTGATTTTATCAGCAACAGTATGGATGAGATGAGAAAAGCTCGATTTACTTTGAAATGATCAATGCAAACAAATTATCGGCAACAAATGCATAGAACACGAGCGAACCATTTGTATAAGTCAATATTACAAACTCGTAATGAGGCCATGACGACTGTAAAGGAAAGATAAATGTTTTTTCCGTCATATATGTGTCATAGAGAATAGAACAATAATACCATCTTAGTACATTTCTAGAATCGAACCATTATTCTTCCCTTTTTTTTTTATCTTGTTAACTCATAATGACATACGTAAACAATAGACTGATCGTTTTTTTCAACTTTTTTTTCTTGGAAAAATACTTCCACGTTCTTTTTATATGCCTTCTGTTTGTTGTTAAGTCATACGTGTATATTTTTTCAGCGTCTTTCTATAGATAAAAACATAATGTCATGTCTTACTGACTTATGATGGAAGTTAAATGAGTCATGGCTATAGGGTTTTTCCTATCGATTTCTTTTTTGGGGGGATATAAATATGTATCATTTGTGCTTGTTTACAATTCATTCATCGATTCGTACTGATCTATTCACTACAAATCTATACATTCGAAAATCTTACGATATTACTACCGGTACAGTTTTTTTTTATTCGATGAGAATTAACTGTTACATGTCTCTTTAACTAGCGAGTCATCTCTTGTCGAATTTCGTTTCAAATACGTAGTACTCTTGATTTCAAAACAAATATCTTATAGAATAAGCTATTGTCCGTGAGAAATTGAAAAACATAATTTCAAGTTGATGTAAACTATCCAATAACCAGAAGATAAACTGCGCTTCTTTTTCTCTTTCAATATTTCATATTCCTGCTGGATTAGTAGGTACATATTTGAATACAATCGCATGTTTCCAGTATATAGTGAAAAAAAAAGATGGTTTTCCTATAAAATTACGTAAAAAATGTGGATCATTATATTGAATTACACAAGAATTCACTCAAACTACAGAAAAAAAAGTTAGTTCAGATTTTCACTCCATGATATTATAAGTTATTCGCCTTTAAAACTCACTAATCAAAAGATAATCATATGTATATTGGAGATCTGTATCGCATTTTGTTTGATTATAGATCTCATAATCTCCAAAAACAAAAATTGCGAAATAATAGTGTCGGAGACACCTTGCAGAATCTTGAGCACAAATTAGGATTTTCTCTTTTCTCGTCATAGTTAATTCTACGATAGATAGTGGCTTGTCAATGCCAATTATTTTTCTTGCTTCAAGGATGGTGATCTTGTGTAAGGATCTATGTCCATATAGCACTGCACAAGCACCTTATCACTGCTCAGTTCTATTCATCACTCATCATGTCGATTCCTTCTATTTAGCATTACTTGTAAAAATATATTCCAGTGTAAGAAATAATTTATTCTAGAATGTTTTTGAAGATTTTCAGACGAGACCTTTGTTTTAGGAACTGTGGAATTTGGAACGAATTTTTCATTTTAAAAGTTATCATTTTCAGATATCGGATGAATAAGCTATGAGTTTTATATATTGAGTCAGAGAGAACGAGTTTCTAAACTTACATGTTTTGAAACGTTTTATTTTGAGGAAGCCATCAATTAAAAAATCTACTTATGATTTTCTTCTTCTAGAGAAAAATTGCTCTCTCATAAAGTTATAATCATATAGTGCAAAATGGTCACGATCACGTTCAATGAATTCCAGAAAACATTAACAGCCTGCGGATATGCATTGCCAGCTAATATTCATGGAAAGTACAATGGTTTGATTAATGCCATACCGGCAGCAAATATTATCACTAGAGTAGAGTTAGCAATGTTCTTGGCTAACATCTACCATGAGAGTGGAGGTCTCATGCACATAGAGGAGATTAATCCTGCAGATAATTACGAAGGAGGTCAAAGGTACCGTGGACGAGGATACATTCAGTTGACTCACCGAAGCAACTATAGAAATGCGTCATTAGATCTATACGATGACGAACGCTTGGTTGATAATCCTGACTTGGTTGCGCAGGATGAAAATGTAGCTTGGGCTACGACTGCTTGGTTCTGGAGGAGAAATGTACGTATTAGTTTATTTTACTTGAAATTGAATCTACCTTATCAATTTCTTTTGTCTTGTGTAGGTTCATCGAGCACACAATATGACTTTCGAAGGTACTATTAACGCAATCAATCCGATTGACACGCTGGCACAGACACATCATCGTCAACAGTTGTACGCAGCAATACGAAACGTATTGCAAATATGAAGCAGGATTTAGCATCAAGACTTGCAATAAAAATCTAAAACAAATGCTTATATAAATTTTGCTGATGCAACCAAAGTGTATATTTACAACTTATTTTCATTAGCAAAGTGTTTGAATATCGAATGTTTTATAATCGAGAAAATAACATATGATGCTTGTATTTTTTTAAATAAAAAATATTTAAAAAAAAGAACCTATACAAGAAACATCAACAAGTTGAAAATCATTGCTTGTCTATGTTGTATCAAAACTGAAACTACTCAGTTCCGTATTTTTCATGTTGAAATCTAAACAAGTGATGTATGTAAAGAGATGAAGAAAAAGAAGAAGTTATATTTAATTAAAGATGAAATTGACCGATAGATATCACGATTTGCTATCAGGGATACATAATGTTGAATTTAATACTATATACCATTATTCAA
Organism: Rotaria sp. Silwood2; assembly: GCA_905329745.1. Taxonomy (NCBI): domain Eukaryota; kingdom Metazoa; phylum Rotifera; class Eurotatoria; order Philodinida; family Philodinidae; genus Rotaria; species Rotaria sp. Silwood2. Next base: position 5,716 of record CAJNSZ010002924.1, read on the forward strand.
GTACCAATATCAAAGTGTAAATTTCTTGAGAAAAGTGTACGACGTACATTCTTCTGAACAACTTGTAAAACACCGTGTAAATTAGAAAAAAAAGCAGATGTTCTATACATTTCGTTTTTGCTTGGTACGCCTGCTATTGCAGCCTTTGTTTAGGGTTGTCCTGTATTTTGTTCTAATGATACTTATCATGAAAACTGTCCTTCCTCTCGCTCCCCCGCTCCCTCTCAGAGGGTATGAGATGTGAAAGTACTTGTCGTTTTTTCACACACTCATACTGAAAAATTTTATTTAGTTCAATTATCTTTTACAAATACATTTATAATAGATAACGATTATAACACTTAGGAGGAAAATTCATATATTGTGTAACTGAAGAAAAAGATTTCTTTTACAATAAAGTTACATTTCTAAGAAACCAAACACGAAAATAAAACATTAAAGTTTCTTACACCAAATACAACGAAAAATTAGCATCCTATAGTGAAGCCGTGTTGTAAATTGGAAATTAATAAAGGCATAATTCTTTTCAGAAATAATTCTAGTCAATTTTTTATGAGGGTGTGGATGTGTGTGTTTCGGTCTGAGTGTAAAGAAGATGTATGCACAGATCTATACCCACACCCACCCTAGGCTCAGAAATTTTATGTCAGCTTTTGTTCAAGAGCAATGAAGAAATCTTTGAAAGGTCTTCAAAAAATACTTTGGACGATGCATAAACAAGTTTTTACCCACTCATATATGTTTGTTTGCAAAGACGTTAAAAGTTATCGGATACAGTAGTTTTGTAGAGCGGACACTTCTATACAAAATGTGATATGGAATTGAGATGTAGCTTTTACAAAAGTAAAGTTATCGACATTTTATCAGCAGTTCCTTTTTGTGTAAAACGCCTTTGGATCGAAAAGTCGATTTCTTAAAAATGAGAGTTTAGGAAAAACGAAAATTGGGGTATCTTGCCTAACGACCCAAAAGAAACTCAAATAGTAAATGTTGAAGAGTCGATTTTGTTCTACCAGTTGATAGAGTAATAAGGATTTCAACTTTTAATTTCGAATCACAATAGTTAAAATATTTAAAAGACAAGTGAAAAAATTTCCCATCCAAACTAATTTTTCGGGCTCTTCAAAGGTTTCCTCACTACTCTCGAACAAAAGCTGACATAAAAATTTCTAAATCCATATTCCGAAAGGGCACAAAATTTTGGTTCTAATCCATAGTTTTCGACTTATCCGAAATAGTTTTAAGTGAGTCAAAAATGAATAAACATTTTGTACGAAAACTTTCGGCCCAACCGTTATATCTGCTTAAAAGCTGTAAAAACAATGCACATTTTATTAGAAAATACGCGTAAAAAAAAACGACGGTAATTTTCTATCTGTTACAAAACGTGCATGCCATTGGAATTTCACTATCAAATTAGAAATTCGCTAATAAGTGCATATCTAAATCTAAGCTTTTTTTTTCAACTATAAAAAACTTTCTTTAAAGTCTAAATTAAATAGGACAGAAGCCAATTATAAAATTTATCTGTATAAATAACGTTCAAGTAAATTAATAAAGCATGGCAACATAAGCATGATATCTAAAGTATGAATAATATGAAAATGTTACTTTCTAATTCTGGGATACATAATTAAAGATTCATCGAATATTATCTTCTACTCTACCGTGATACTATTTTTCTATTTATCACTTTTAGAATCTTCCAACTAGGATAGATTTGAGAGAGTGTCAGATGAACCTTTGTAGGGTAAGAAAAAGGTAGAGTAATGTGGCTTGCATGTATATGACTCTTCGCAATCTGACTCGAGCTAGACCTAATCAATATCCGGCAAATAGTTTCATAGTACGGTTTTCAAACTTTTATTTTATATGAAAAAGTATACTGTTCAGTTTCTTTCATAAATTGCAACAGAAAAAAAACTGAGATCATCTCAAATTTCACAAAAAAAAACAAGTAATTCAAGATTGACTTAGTGTCTTTTTGCTTCTAAAATCCAATCTATTTCGCTAACGAAAGAATTACTCGAAATGATACCCGCCGTTAGAGCGATCATCATTCGACTGTAGAAATTAATGAGCACGAACGTTTTTAAGATTTTTCTAGTCTTGTCGAGATCTTCTTATGAAATCAATCTCTGACCTCAAACAACAGATATCGAATATAATTTTAATATTTCCAAAAATAATTGAAAAATGACTTGTTCAGACAAAACAAAATATTTTTCTAATAGTAAATTCACATACTATTTATACACATTTTCACAATAAAAATAGACATATTTAACAGTCTATTTGTTCTTTTGTATAACAATTTAATAATAATACGAAAATGAATCATTCGTCTAGTGTATTACGTTTATTGCCTTGTTTCGTATCATTATTAAATTGGCATACAATAGAACAAACAGACTGTTAAAAGCGTCTATATTAATTGTAAAAGTGTAGATGAATAATATGGGAATGTCATAGCATAAGAAGATTTTATTTTTTCTGAAGAAGTTATTTATCAGATAATTTGAACTATTATTTTCTAACTAAAAAAATATATATAGAGTTCATTTCAATTCTTCGTTTTGTCGTGTACAGAGCATCTCAAACATCTATCGTAACATAAAAAATGTTAATATCTTTCAAGCAGCTACATATATTAAAATCCAAATCAATTTATTTATGAGAAAAGTTACTGTTGATTGTTTCGAGTTGATATAATAGTCTCTTTCATTTTAGAAATGATATAACACAGAATTATGATTGATTACCTCCCAATGAAAATCATAATTTGTCCAACAATTTCACAAAGGAGATTCACAAGCTTGAATTGAGATTATGTGATTTCGATATCAATATTAGAGAACTTCAACATTCATTTTCATTTCGTACGAAATTTCTCTTATTTAAATGTTAATAGAATAAATAAAACTTTAAAGATTGTACTATCAAAAACTATGTCAATCGTTTGAACGATATTTCTTTTGTCTTCCACAACGAACTTTTAGGACATCTTGTATTGGTGTCTCTCCAACTTATTTTTTTTTCCCGATTCAGCCCATTCTTTCTTACCAATCAGATCGTGAATGTAAGTCTCAGTTTCGATGAAAACTAGATCTAATGCTAAACCTACCATTCAACAAAGATCTTTCTTTTTTACATTCTTAACAATGTATTGAAAGGCCAAATAATTCAACACTTTCTACAACTAGCGACAAGAATACATCAATGTTTACATTATAGTTAACTGTTATCCTCATTGAAAGATAAATCAAAGTTGAATTTGAATCCAACTAAAATCAATATGTATTCAATTCGAAAACAAATCAAAATGGTACAATCTATTTTAATTGGAAGTAAAACATTAGTGATTAATTTGATTAAAAATATTATTAAGTATTTGATTACGAGAAGAAAAAAAAAGTGGGGGGGGGGGGGCTTAATTCTAATGATGTAACTATGAAATTTAGTTTCATGAATGATTTTTAACTAAGTATAGCAAGCATATTGAAAGTCACTTTGAATATTTGTCATCAAAAGAATGATCGCGTGCGTTCATTATTTTGCATTCGGTAATTATAGCCTCTGTTTTTTAATGTATCGTATGTTTTATAATGTGCTGATTTTTCTCTTCTTAACTCTTTTTCTTTTTTTTGAACATTTTTGCTTGAGGCAAAAATATCATTCGAATAAACAATAAATATACATACATCTGTACCATTTCACCACACCCTCTTGTTTTCTCTTTAGTTTTAATGATACTCACTTTACCTTATTGCCATATACTTATTGTATATAAACATCTATACACATACTTATCAATAGCAAAAGTTATTAGATTCATTGATGATAATATGAGAATATATATATATATATACTCTATAAGTGGATTAATCTATACAAACTATAACGAAAATTTTGTATAACATTTTTAGCATAAAAATTGACAAGTAAATTCTTTTTTTTTTGTTTCTCTTAGTTTAGATACAATACAATTGATATAAATAACATGCATATTTATATCGATCTCTATGGAATATGATGTATATAAGGCAAAATCGATTAACACTAGTAACGATTAATGAAAGAAAAAAAAAAGTCGCATTGTTTCTATGAACTTGTCATTAGAGAATAGCAGAAGAACGATCATACTAATTATTAGACTGAACTGTTCATTCATCTAGTAAAACATATATATGTGTCAAGTCATGCTTCTCTATCAGAAAATATCTATTTTCATTCAGGTGTTCAATCTCATGTAAACTGATTGGTTATGATTAAGAGAATATTCATACAACCAGAAATAATAGAACGTGAGCGAAAGAGAACAAGTCTATAATTTTTTTAAGATCAAATATAAAAAAGAAAAAAAAATGAGATTGAGAAAGAACAAATTTATGGCGCTTGATTGAGTCACTCATTCAATTGCTATTCTTTATATATTTTCAAGTCTCTTGAATTATCCATTATCGCGATAATACAGGCGGGCCTTTTTCTCGGCATTGAATACTTGAAAAATGTGTATGTTTTGTCAGAACAATCCTCGTCATTATGTGCTGCGAGCCAGTCTATGTATACATACATGCATACGTATATATATATATATATATATATATATGAATGTATTGTTATATATAGAACGACAACGATTGAATGATGACGCCCCATTGAGCACAGACAGACTGATTGTGTAAGTAATGTACATAAGTACAAGTCTCATTGAACTTAAAAGAAAAGGTAAAAACGTTTATTTTGTCTTTTTCTCAGAAAGAATAATTCTTTTTTTCTTTTTGTTGAATATTAAAACATATTTTTACAAGCACAAAGCTTTTCTTGTGACAAAGAATTTTTTTTTCTTACTTTTTTTGTTTCTATACAATGCGTCTATTTCTGTACTCATCATATGTCACGTTCTATTATATTGAATCAACAAACATCGTGTGGTTCTATTTGTCTTAGTGTGTATGTGATCCATTACAGACAACAAGAAAGAATCAGGTTTCTTTTATGTTTGACACCGTTCAAATTATTGATAAACAAATCTATTGGTATTTTTTTACTTCAGTCTTTTTTTTTTTTCTTAATCAAATTGAACTATCAATATTTTCTTGTACTATTAAGACTTCTCTTGAAATTTTTAATTAGATAGAATCAATGTTTCTTTTTTTGTTTGATTTTATTTGGTTCGTATGCTTTTTGAACTATGTATAATCACTTAAAGTTCTTAACTTTGAATAGAGTCTCTCTCTCTCTCTCTCTCTCTTTTTTTTTTTATAATTGTTTTAATCCGTTATATCGATACTTGGAAATTGACTGATAGAGAGAGAAAAGTTCTTTTGAACTATTGATAGAGTGTTGATCAATGAAAAGTCTCAAGGTTTAACTTTATTTAAGAATAACGATTTAGTAATTGGTTATCTCCTCCTTTTTCTTTTTTATCTTATTGAACGATAAGATTTACATGGAGATGATGATGATGAACAACGTTTGATTGAGATTTAGCAAAAAGAGAAAAATAAAAGAAGTTACTTCCGTACCGCATTTTTAATTTCTTTTTCTTTTTATTGATTTGCATATGAGCAATAGAATAACGACGTCGGTGAGCTTAGTCACACTTGTTCAATTTAAACAAAGAAGGAGGAAAAGCTGTTAAAATCCCAAATGAAAATATAAAATGAATATTCATATTTGAAGATGTGTGAAGAAGAGACATAGACCGGATAAGGCGATAAAGTGACAATAGATGACAAACACGTGTCCAATACTTGGAATTATAGACTTTATTTATCGCAGCTTTTTTTTTCACAATAAAGAGACACAGAGAGAGAGACTAAATTTTTTTCTTTTTTTGTTAGGGTGAATTATCCTCTCTAAATTGATCCGATATCTCGTCTTCCAATCGAATAAATTGTAATTAGAAGGAAAGAGACATATGTAGAATATTTCAGATTGAATTGTTCCACTGTGACACGCACACTATGAAGCCAATTATAATCATTCTGTTACGGAGTTTTTCCTTATTGAAAATTGTTTAAGCTTATTTTCAATCAAGTGAATATATAAATTCGTTTTTTTTTTTGTAAAGTACAATTGAGTTCGATCTGCAAATTTTACGTATTTGTCATTGATTTTTCTGGTAAGTAATATAAACAGAAAATTTCTCTTGAAGTAAAATTTTAGAATTTTGGAAGAATATATAAAAAAAAAAAATATTAAATTGACAATACTATGTGAATAAATTGTATAATAGAAAAGAGTAATATACAAGTATGTATGACTTTATTATAAAGTTCATTTATGAATATGAACTTAAAGTAATTATGTCATTTATCATTATTCAATTGTCCTTTTTTTTTTTTTTTTTCTTATCCTTCGTTTAAATACAGTAATTTATCACATTATCAAATCGATTAGATTCTGTTTGATTGTTAGAAGTTTATGGATAAGAATTTTAGATTATTGTATTAAAATAGAAATAGTTTCAATATTTTGATTCTAATGTTGAGATTAATTAAAATATTTACTTAAATTCTTACAATGCTTTTTGATTGGAAATATACTAGAAGATTATTCCAAGAAGTTTTCATTACTAAGTTTTATAGTATAATTTTCAAAAAAAAATTTTGATAGTGAAAAGTGTATTTTACAGGTTGATTAATTATATGATAATAGTCCTATAATATATCATTCCTATTTTTTCACACGAATACGTGTGTGAGGATGAAATTAAATTTTTTCTCTAAAATATAACAATGCCAATAAAATTATATGCGTTATTTATTTCGAGTCAATTTAATCGCAGAAAACAATCGGTATGTCACTGTTTTTTTTTTTACAACGAACAAAGACAATAGTTTTCGTTTACATTAATATATTTCAAAGAATAAAATCTAATGTTTTCATATGTCATTTTATGTGAAAAATTAGTAGTACGATAAGAAACTATCATCTGATCGGTTTATCAGTAATATGTAGATTTCACCATCAAAATTCAATTTTTTGTTATATTAATTACGATATTCATGATCAGCATAAAAACCTACATCTAATACATATAGTTTCGAAATAATTTGAAATAAAATGTTTGTTTTTCAGGAGGCTTGGGAATAGGCATGTACCGAGCTTTTTTTCGTTACTTTCAAACACTTTTAGTTCAAAACCTTTAGCTCTTAAGTGAAAAGCTGAATCTTGAGGCCTAACTTATCAAAAGATAGACCAAACATCGCTCTACAAAATGAGACATA
>CAJNSZ010002925.1:0-12935 GCA_905329745.1 Rotaria sp. Silwood2
TGTGACATTCACCCTCAAATTCGGAATGACGTTCCTAAAGTTTTCTTAAATATCGAGTCTCTTTCAGATGTCCTTCTTGGTTTTTTACTAAGACTTAAGCTTTTTTAAACGCAATTGGTATGCCGCTTATCGTGCTATCTAATATGAGGTTGAGCATACTATTGTTCAAAGAATTTTCGCATACTAAATATAAATCCATGCTAAGATCTGTGATTTTTTTTCAAAATATGAACCTCCCCAAGTCTCACTTACCTATTTTTAGGGGAAGCTTGGCCTCCCCAAATCTAATGGCTCCGTCGCCACTGTCGTCGACAGACATCAAAAGATATACTAAATCATATCTTCAAAGCGGTTGATATATTCCTTATTAATGATGCATATGTTACAGATTTTTTTGTTTCGTGGCACATCTTGTACTCGAATGCATATTTTAGTTGTCAAACAAATATATTGACTAAAAAATGAATATGGTCATTGCAGCGATATGTGATGCTGTAGATAATATTTCGAAATAAGGAAACGTCGAAGACCAGTCGATCAATACTTGCAATCAATGACACAGTACATTCATCGATTCTTTGCGACTATTAATCAATTAGAACGGCTACAATGAGTCGATTCGTTTACTGACTCTTGCCCCCTCAATATTGGGTTGTACAAAAAATCGAAAAATTATTCTATTGTAATAGATATCAAGCACAAAAGGCGATCGAGCTTCGAAACTTCTTGGATACTGTGGTGAGAGATTGGAAGATTCTCAAGGTAATGAATCGATTGATCCACATATTATCCAGGCAACCATTGATTTAACCCGATATCAATTCAGCACATGTACATGTGAATTGAGCGTCAAGCTTGTCATCTCTTTTGAAATATTTAGAAGAGAGAACTTCTACTCTGAGTGTGTGTACATGTACTATGACAATACCAATGTATTAGTCAAAGAAAGTTTTTGTGAGGATGATTTGAAAAGAAAAACTCTTTAATTTAATTGGCTATACACAAACTCGATTTGACGATGATAGATAATGCTAGTTTTTAATCGAAGTTCTCTTTAGGTCGTTAATTGAAAAATGTTTCTTTCGCGAGTGCGAAGCGCGCAAACAAACAAATCGAAAGCAACACCGAGAATAATAGCCCAGCAAACGAAAAGATGACTCTATAATATATCGCAAGTTCTTTCAGTGATATTATTGATGAAGGCGCAATTCTTACACCGAAAGAATTGTAGAATTTTGCTCGTATAGAGAAACAAAAAGGCCTAAGAAATAAGATGAGTGACGTAAATAGTTTAGTATAGCATGGGTTCACTTAGTATGCAGCTTACATCAGTTCGATGCAATAAAAGTAAACAAAGTTGAACGTCGTTGAATATCAACTTCGCTTGATAAGCGAGTCAGTAAATCAAATAATTAGTGTAGATCTTCTCGCATCGTAATTCAAATATGCATTTTTACATAATTGCTACACTGTGAAAATACTCTATTTTCTTCATGAAGCACAGCGTTGCCACATCTCTTTTTTAAAGTGCTGCCACGTAATATCCAAAAGTTGCGTTACAAATCGTGATGAATAACACATAGATAACTCGACACAAAAACAAGCATATTGAGTGTGCTCTACACGACTGGAGAGATGAAATATGAGTTGGAGGATTTTATGTATAAGCAGTTACACATAAGGAGAATCACCCTTGTGCATGCTAGTTACTACAAGTGAATGTTCAACGACGGCAATGACTCTAAATCGATTCTTGTAAATCCATTGTACATATTTTTGGAGGAAAAACAACATTTGAATATTCTAAAGACGTCACAAAAAGTCAAGAGTTGAAAATCAGAAGCTTCTTTGTATTCATGAGTGCTTATTTAGAATAGCTGAACAACATTATAATGAGTTTTCACATAAAAATGTTGAATTGCAGATGATATGGTTTGATATAAAAGACAAAGGTTTCAAATGTTAAATAGATGAATTATTCTCAAATTTAAAATGTTTTTTGTTCAAAAATGTAACAACAAAATTGGTTTAAAAGATGCAATCTAAAATGAGTATAAACTGTAGAAAACGTCAGCTCTTCAATGATGATCAAGATCATGCTAGTCAATTAAACCATATGATTGTGTAACGAATTTTATTGTATATACAATGGAGAATTATGAAATGTCTTCGAATAGAATTCAGCTGGGATACGTACAAAATAATTACTTAACAACGAACAGTGGTATATTCAATGAAAATTTTACTACATATTTTCACTATTTTTTGAGGTCTAAAGCATGGTAAAACACCTAACATTTGAATTTACAGTAATTTAAAACAAAATTATGTTCGATTTCTAGTTTGCTTCATTGAGCATAATCTTTCTGGTTATTCTTGACATCGCAATGGTCATTCTTTTCATTTTCCTTGTCAATTGTGTTATTGAAATGAATAAAAGTAAAGGTGGTCCAATTGGCCTTGCTGCTGGTTTCGTGGTTCTTATGCCTATCATTTTAATAATAATTTGTTTTACTTATTTTATCGTAACTGTACATATTCGATCTATTTACTTTCTGTTGGTAATTAAAATTCGATTTCTTTGTAGGTATTTATCGTCAAATTTACCTTCAAATTAGCCACACTTATTCATGACAATAAATGTTTAACCATTCAACAAGTTTAACCTTTTTGTTGATTCAATATTTTAATCACGAACATTTAATATTATATTTAGTTTTATATCGTTGTGTGGATGGGTACGAGTGTCTTCATCCACACCTATACTCACACATTACTCGCATCCAATAAAAAATATAAATATAATTTTTCTATCAGTTTGATTTCATTATTGTTTAAAATAATCAACATTAAGACATGACTACAAACAAAATTAACTTTTTTGTATCTTGTTTTTTTTAGTATTAACTATCGATAGATTATATTTTAAGTTAAAACATATTTTCTCACTTATCTTCTATGAATTATTTCAAAATTGTATGAAAATACCAAATATAATTTATTGTATCTTTATCTTCACTACAAAATGATAAACAACACTGATAGAATATACTTTAAAATAACCAATTCTTGTATTAATACGAATATTTTGGTTTATAATTAGATGATAGAGAAGAATACTTGGAAGTTATTGATTATTTCTGTTGGTTTTTTTCTTCTTTCATAGTATCACATTAAAGAAGGAGAATATTTTTTGTTGAGTACAATCAATAACTATAAATGAAGATCTCATTTAAGTGAATATAATACAATTCATCTTTTAAATGTTAACAATAGTAAAAACATATTATCAAAATAGTTAAATAGACGTTGAATTATTTTCAAAAGGAAGTATAGATATATCGTTTAGGAGCCGAGATCTTTGTCTTAAAATAAAACCGAGCAAATAATACACACACATTAATGTTTCAAGAATTTTCGAAACACTACCAGAATAGTAGTTTTTGTAAAATAAAAATTTCAGATTTAATTAAAATTTTTCTATTATCTGACAAAGAAACGACTTTATCAAATATGAAGGTTCGAAGATGGGTGTGAATTTGAAGATAAGATCTACATCCACACCCAGCCTGTATATGAAATAGACGGCATCTATTTGTGACGAAGCAAGACGAGTCAGATGTATATGTTCATTGTATTCGGATGAATTAGTCTTATTGTATCGCTATGTACTATGCTGAAAGAAAGCGAAATTTCTTGTTGCAAGATATTAATCAAAGAGAACTGAAACATACGAATTAAATAGTTAATTAGTTTTTTCTAATATTTTTCTGCAATGCAGTTGGAAAAACCATAAACTAAGATGATGAGCTTGTAGCCTTTGATTATGGCCTTGTCAAGAAAAAATTATCAAACTATTGAAACGAATAACAGACAGTTGGGTGAATATTGATAAAAACTGTATTAAAAAAAAAGTATCCTTCGCCATCAGAGTCAATAAATTCATTTTGATCATGTCCTTATTACAATAAGAATGGATTAAAAAGAATTGCTAGTATGAGTTTACTTGAATTCTTGTCAAGAAAATATCTTATAAAATAAAGTAATAATTTTATCGTTATTTTTTAAAAATCTTTGTACTGCACGTTCGCTTTTGGAATCGAAGATATGTATTCAATAAATAAAGCTCCCTTAGTTGACATATCCTGTTGTTATGGCATGGAATTGCTTATTTTTCAATAAAAGAAAAAAGTTGTACATTTATTTTTATATTCTTTATTTTTCAGGAATAAAGACTTTATTTATATTTATTAAGTAAAGTAAATATAAAGTAACATCCCTAACCAAAGCTCAGAATAGTTGGTTCTATAAAGTTCTAAAATGAAATGATAAAGAAAATTCATCAACATGTTACGAATACGCCATAAATCAATTGAGATCACCTTCACAAATATTTATCATGACTGCTTATTGTTATAGTGTTCTTTAGAGTATAGTAAAATCCATTGGTTAAATATGAATAGACAGTACCCAATAATTGTATTTTTTATTTGAGAAATCTTTCTCATCAGGGAACCTATCGAAATCTATATATACTTATTCGAAGAGTATATTTTACTGACCTTTTTCTATAAACAAAGCAATGCAACTACATTTTTACAATAGAAATATTTCCAATACAAATCGAAGTAGAACTTTTGAGTCATTGTTTGTCATGGACTAAAAACAACATTTGCACTAGGATTTCAAAAAAATTTCAATAGCAAAAAAATTAAATTGTACATATCTACATAAAGAAAATTTCATGTAGGAAAATGCTCAAATAAGATGAATGTAGTTATAGAGCCAGATTTGAATCGATTTGGTTGAGCATCGCCGTCGATACGGACGATTAAGTGGATATTGATGTAGTTGTTGTCGGATTAGATGTGGTATACAAGGTGTTTCAGAGCGAGCAGAGTATGGGTGAGTGGGTGTGGGTGTTGGTCGTATCGAACACCACACCCACCCACACCCACACCCACACCCTATAACTCTGAACAGAAGACATAAGGACGCTTGTCCCTTTGAGAATTTTCATATTTGACTGAGATCTGCCTAATGGAAAGACTCTAAACTCAAAAGTAATTGGCCAGTTGAAAATGTTCCCTAGTCAGTGAATTGCTAGAGAAAACAGTTTTACTTGATAGACCTAGTTTCCTGGAAAAAAAAATAATTAGATGCGTTCTTAGTTATAACCATCTTATCGTCATCTTGTAACAATAACTGATTAATTTAATTTTTCTCAGAGATGGTTGCAAAGCGAAATTAAATCAAGAAGTCATTGTTACAAGATCATAATAAGTAAGAACTCACCTAAACTATTTTTTCAAGAAACTGAGTTTATAAAACACGACTGTTTGCTCTAACCATATACTCAGTTCAGAAATCGAACGTCCAGTAATGCATAAAACTGTACGACAAAAACTATTGTAACTAAAAAATCTTATCTAATTATAGTGAGAGAAAACGAACTACTTATTGAAAACAAACAGCATGCACTTTTATACTATTTGAATATCTTTCTATTTCTGTAACGAAATGTTAGATAAAAACAAAATAGATTTGTTTTAGACAAAGTCATCTATCATTCTACTACCATGCACTGACTACTGGATGGAAGAAAAGGTTTATATTGAGTAAATACGAAACACCGACTTTCTGTTAGGAATTGAGTACTTGATGGAAAAAATATATGTATTAAAAATAGTGTCCAGTGTCCATATTATATCGCTACTAAGTTATTACCACTTGGAAATTTGGATTAAGAAATATATACTGAATCGCAGAAAAACAATCGTACATATATTTTAATAAGAAATCTGTTTTTCTATTCTTATGAATTGAATATTAGACGAAACAAAAGAATTTTGTTAAGTCATAAATCTTTGTCTCATATTGAAAATGAACTGTACAATGTACGAAAAGACGTATCTTTTTACAAAGTAACACATGTCGATTATTGTTACAAACAAGTTGGATAACAAAAGATGTATGATAAGTAGGAAAAAGCCTGTTCCTCTATCCTTACGGTTTTGACAGCCCACTAAAAAGGAAAAAAAAATATTTAAGAAAATACTCTCCTGTTCTCAAAAATAGAATATTAAACAGACAACAATGAATTTACATATGAAAGAAGTAAGCATGTTCTCACTCTTATTGATTCATAATTTCACGAGAAAATATATGTTATGGAAGATGCGCTCATCTTCTATTGCTACGAATTACCCACTTTTACGAAAAACAATACAGGTTTCTCTTAACTCAAGAGGTTTATTTTTTATCTTTGTAAAGCTACTGAAAGTCGTTTGATAAGTGTAGCGCTGATGCTTGTTTTGAACAATGCTCGTCAAACTTATCTATGTTCACAATTTCGATTTAAGAAATAAAATATTTATGGACTGATCTATTGATCATGGAGAATTACTTAACAGATAAAATCATAATCATTTTTGTTAGAAGTAACTTTAAATTTCAAAACAATCTAAATATATCTTTCATATTTTAATTAAATACATACGAAAATATATAACTGTCGGTTTATGGTAAAGCATTTGCCAGAACAGACATTTGTACCGGCATCTTTATGCAAACTAATAGTCGTGTGACGGTTATCTATAGCAGATTTTACTTTTTTCTCAGAATCATAATTAATGTGGATTCCAATTCTTGGGATTTAGAATCTTCTATTTTTGTCCAAAACTTTTTCATCATAATATGAATTACAAAAAAAGTACATACCAAAAACGGCAGCAGTTCGGTTCAAATCAAAATTTTCTCTAATCGCATATTTTAGAGCAAGAAAAAAAAAGGAAAGATGCTATTTCTCTTGTCAAAGTGAATAACCGATAAGAGTCAATTGTCAAAGAAAAACTAAATCTGATTTTATCTAAAAAAATTGGGTAAGAGCTTTATAGTCTATATACATACACTCGGAAACTCTCATTTTTCAGTTAGAGTGGGTAGCCAAGCAGTGAGAAATGAGACACTAATGTATTTCAACAAATCTCTTTTTCTCTCCTTCAAAGCACTTCAAACATACGTTTACGCATCTCAGTACGTTTATAATGATCGAACAATGATTGTTTTTATAGGATTCATTAAAACAAAGATGAAAAAATGATTCTTTGATAATAAAGAGTGTCTCTGCCAGTAAATCGGGTTTTCCACTAGATTCATATGGTCACAGTGTCCTAGAGAAATCTATTGCCACAAATTGGGTATTTTTTTAATATTCATGTTTTTAATTGATATCAGTGACGAATATCGTATTTCTAAGCGAAGGACCACGACAGCAATTTGTTTCATAGGCTGTACAAATTATTCAAAAGTAGATAAATAAAAGGCGTTTTTATTTATAAAACGATGAGACCAGGACAAGTCAAAAAACGCTAATACTAACGGAAGGAACCCGTAGTTCGAGATGAATTACAGAAGAACAAACAGATCAAAAATTTAAATCATTAGAGTGAAATTTGTATTTGAAAAGTTTGTTTTTCCAATTTGAACTGATCTAAAATATTTTTCTCTTTGTAACTTTATTTTCTCCTTTGAGTATCGAAATTTTTGGTCGACCACGTGAAGTTAATAAAATTATTGTTTTACTTTAACAAACACTTGAAACAGATGATTTCGATGTTGAAATATATTGTTCTCTAAAAAATTACCGCATGAAAACGTTAAAATAAGTCAACTCTAATATATTCTACTGGGAGTGCATAAATTTGTTTAAATCGGTTAAGGTTATTGTATTTTTCTATGTACGTGGATAGTTTTTGAAAAAATATGACGAGATTGAAAAGAAAAACAAATAAAAGGGTAGAGAAATACCTAGGACACAGATGTGGTGAGTGTAGGTGGGATGACTTGTGAGTGTATTTCTTTTTCTATCTGCATACCAACACCCACACCTTAAGCGGTGATCACTTACTACTAACAGTAATGGTAATATGAGGTTCCTAACCACCATTTGAATTAGATCAGTATTCTTTAATGTAAAAGAAAAATTGAAAAAAGCAAATTCGTTTAAACTTTTTGTCGTTGAATGTAAGCATTTTATTTGTTGTTATAAGATGATTGTGCATTAAATATGAATATATTAAGAAACAATCATTTTTTGATTTAATTAATGAAAAATCCGCTATATAATACCTTTTCTAATGCAATTTACAAATTTTGAGCACGATATTACCTTTCAAAACAAATAAAGTTTTCTAAAACTGTCAAATAATATATACTTTATTTCAAACAAAAAATGAAAACAATACAGAAATAGTATTATCATACTATATTGTCAATAACATATCTATAGTCTATATTAGTATGTAAGTTATAACTATCATCATAGGTATATGAAGGTCGATTATAAGTTGAATAAAAGCCGAATGTATATACATATAAGTATTTTAGAATTGTTGGAGACACGGTTTCAACTATCAAAATTCTGAGTATAATTACTGGATAGAGTTCGTTGAGTTATACTTGAAAGAACACTATGGATTTTTACATAGATTCCTCGGTGATTCACTTACGGTACGACTCAAACTGCATGGTTACCTCACCTATGTATATTATTTTTTGTCATGAAAATGCAGTGTACTTTGTTCTTTCTTTTCTCCATTATTCACGTGTTTAAAGGCAAGTAATCGTTCTCTTTATTATTCTCGTAATTGCTTTCATTCATTCATTCATCCATTATCAAACGGCAAAATATGTCAACGACTGTAGCAAACGATTTAGAGAAGAAAATTGTCAACTGGCTCGATGCACATGGAAACAGATTTGAACTTGATATTTATGAAGGTTCGCTTCGTCCACTGACACCGACAATATATACACATTCAAGTTCTGGAACATCAATCAGTATTGGCTTCAAAAACCCACTTCAACAAGACACAGTTGACCTTGAAGAATTACGACGAAATTTCAGCTTTATTGCACTCGACAGGCTTCCATTAGCCGATCTGGATGTTCCATCGAATTGGCAAGTTTATCCACAAACGCCCGTATCATCATTCGACGAAGGTGTTCATATTGATGCATATGAAAATAATCGATTACGTATGACAATATCTACACGTTTCTTTGCCATCTACGGTAGTCAAAAGCAGGAACATCCGATTATGGACAAAGCAGCGGACGAAGGCACATATTTGCAAGTCCGACGAGATATTGAAGGCGTCATTAAACTCGATCTGCCACTGGTTATCGAATAAAGCCGTATCTTTCCTTTTTACTGCATAAACACATATCTTATGTACTTAAATAATTGTAGTTTCCTCAATAATAAATTTATTTAGATATTCCTGAATTTGACTAACAAAAAGAAAAATAATTGCACTATTCTTGCAAATTTTGTGCTACTAAGACAAACAGATCTGTTCACTGGCATCTTGAAAGCTAACAGTGTCAAAAACGATGGAAAATAGGCATACTCACACCAATTCTCTTTATGTCCTCTCATTTTTGACAATATTAATGATACTATCAATCATATATATCATGCAAATACGTCAACTAACATTGAAATCTTTATTGAAAATAGAGTTCGGTTGAGATTTATATTAAAAAGAATGCAACAGTTTTACTTTACGGACAATGTTTGAACTGACTACTAATTCTATGATTTTTCAGTTAAATATAGTGACTGCAGTGGTATTTCCTCAATAGTTGAAGAATTTCTTCGGAGTCCTTGAATTACTTTTCGAAGTTGTATGGTTTCGAGGACAACTGTGTTTGCACCGATTCAATCTATGATTATATTTTTTTCTCTTGCTCACAAGTAGAAAAATTTTCATCACTATACAATTGGTTATTATTTCTTCGTGACACGTGTTCTTTACCAAAAAAAAATGCAAAGAAAAATTGACGCACATTATCAATCCACTAATGACCATCGATCAATTATTATTTGATGCGAAGCTGAGAAAAGAGAAGTATGCAGAAAAAACGTGAATACTCAAAAGGAGACGAAAGAAAAAGTTTTGATTCAACAAGCAACGAGTAGACAGCAAAGATAGGACCGGTTCGGTTTGAACTTTTTGAAAAATCACATAATTTTAGTTTAGAAATGCATCAATTCCTAAAACTGACTGGAATTGAAATTGACTATTGCAGATTTACTAATTTTGCATATATTTACATAGATAAACCATAATTCGATTTCAAGTATTTCACAACCGATTCTAAGTGAACAAACTGATATTTGAATTTGTGTATCCCTAGTTTGGTTCCAAAAAACACACGAACCAATCTCATTTAAAACTGATACTCTAATAGAGTGTCTCAAAAATAATGATCACTGTATAAATGTATATAATTCCACTACTAATCAAGCTTAATTGATTTTTTTTATTTGAAAGGAGGGACTAATTAGCACCTACCCTTTGAGACCAAACTCAGCAACACTAGAAAAGTAGCACTATTAGCTAAAATAGAAGAACTGGAGTTTTTCTTCGATACTGGAAACAATATGTGCTATTCTTTATCGATATTTAATCGAATTTCTGTCATTGTTATGAACTTCAAATTGTCTAAACTTTTCATAGTTTCTGTGCAATCGTTTGTTTGACATGCTTGCGAAATGATCAAATTATTGTTGGACTTCTTCAAAGCAGGTCATTTTTGGTTCTTCGTAAACGTCAAAAGTTATGCAATGGAATATGTTACAGCATTTTATAGTTCATCTGTTATTAAAGTTGACTCTTTGCTTTCTTTTTATAAGAATTTATCAGCTCAAGTGTTTATAAAGTTATGCTAAAAGATTTGAATGATCTGACGCTCATATTAAAGAGAAAAACTCGAGTAAATATCGATCAAAAATGATATATATATATATATTGTTTTATCAAGCAGCCCCTAGCTTTTTCTATTGTAGCCAAAAGTGCTACTTTTTCTACAGAGTTGATGAACTTGGTTTTATAATAATGAAAACTTATTAGTTCTCCTTTTCGAATAGAAAACAATACATGAATTAAGCTCGATCAGTAGTGAAATCATACGCATTTATACAGTGATGATGAGTTTTGGTACACTCAACATTCGTTAGCTGATTATTAGTTATCAATCGGCTTGGTTTGAGATTTTTTTGACTCGATCCAAGAAAAGCACGAACTGATCCCATTTGTGATAGACGTAACCACCAGGCAAACGTCTTCTGAATTATCGAAACATATCGATTAGCAACGTTTAATTATCAAAATATGCTTTCCTTATATAAATGGCCCTGACTGATGTTAACATCTGACGCATTCACTAGGAATATACAGGGTGTCTCAAAATTATTAGAGTCTGCTCCCCTCCTTCGCCTGAGTTTTGAGAACAATAAAGATTTCTTCAACTAAAGAAGGTTTCATTCCAAATCTAATCGCATATCCATGAACACATAGTAGCCGCCTATCATGTGCCATATTGGTTTGAATTCAATCAATCAGCATTAATGAATAAATTCAAAAACGTGTGAGTCTCCTTTGTCTCATAATTATAAGACCCCCCCCCCCTTCTAAATATAAAAATATTGAATTGATGCTAACTTTACCAAGTCAAATGATTCTTTTGAGGATCCATTCGAAAGAGGAGACACTCAGCTATATGCTGAACAAAAATAGATTGGCGAACACTGTTTTAACTTTCATACCGTTTAAGAAATTAAATGGTAGAAAAGTTAAATCTCAAAATTATCAGGGTGTGGGTGTGGGGTGTATAGAAAGAAGAAGAAAAATCCACGCCCACGCCCACACCCATCCACAATCCTAATTAAATTGTTGTTCGCGACATTAGTCTTAAAATTTAATATAAAGTAATCTTCGCAATCATTGTTTCCAAAATATCAGTCATACTATCAAGTCATTCGAAAGAAAAATAAATCCATAATTACTCAATTATTATGACTGCAGTATTCATTAGTCAAAAATTAAAAACCAAACAAATGAAAAAGTAAGAAGTGGTGCAGAAAAAATGTAATGGTGACTTATACAACAAATGTAAAACAAATTCTTAATATTACAAATCAATTTATTAAATTCATTTTAGCTTTTCAATTATTCACTCCTATAGAAAATAGAACATAATTATTATGCATTGATACTGGTGCGAATTAGTCGAAGAAACAACGCAGTAATTTTTTTTTGTCACTACACACACTCAGTTAAATGAAAAAAAATGATCAATATATAGGTGGGTGTGAATCTGTATTCCGTGTCTTCATTGAAGAGGATCCATACCTACACCCACCCCCCACACCCACACACCCCCATTGGACGAACATCTTTGTCTGCTCCTAGCAAGTTTATATAATATATATTTATTTTTGCCTCGTGTCGTTCTTCTCTTGCCTGCAGACGAGAACACATAATGAAAAACACTCGACAATGTTGCACCTGTAACCTCTCTTGTTTAGCGATTAAATATTTACTTCTCTTTTGCTTGAAGAGGTTTTTCTTACTTATCGATGAAAGATAAGAGTTCAAGCATTATTTACCCAGTGTAAAATATTTCAGAGACATGAATCCTTCACCATTTATTAGACAACAGGTAAGAAATTGTTTTTAGCATATATGCTTTTGCCAGATTTATAAGGTATCCAAAAGTAAGGTGCATGTAACCTTGATATTTCCATAAAATCAATTTAATAGAAGTCTAATTATCTTGCTACTAGGGGTGCACCAAATCCAAATCTAGTTAAGCCCAAACCCTGGGTATGATTGGGTTTGGGTTTGATGTGTTGTCCACAAAAATTCTAGATTTTCGGTGTCAAAGTACGTCAAACTCGATCAAACTTTTGTGTCAATTTTATTCAGGTTTTTTTGCTCTATCCCATACTACTGCTAGATTTCATCGAACATTAGAAAGAGTACTAAGATTTGATAAGATTTGATGAAAAAGTGGGCAAAAAAGGAAAATTTCGTCAAACCCTGTCAAACCTTAACTCTTTTTTTTAAAAGTAAGATGAAATCTAG
>CAJNSZ010002926.1:0-12934 GCA_905329745.1 Rotaria sp. Silwood2
TTTATATCAGATATTAGTCATCCCCATTACTACTGGTTTAGAATCTAAACTAGTAGAATCATAAGAAAAGCAACAATAATTCGATATTTATTTTTCGACATTTTTCCTCTACTATATTTTTTCTTTCGACATTTTTCCCCTTCGACATTTTTCCCTTTCGATATTTTTCCCTTTCGACATTTTTCCTTTCGATATTTTTCCTTCGATATTTTTCCTTTCGACATTTCTCCAGCACACCACTTGCTTATCTTTGTGTTTGTCTGTTTTCGGCTTTGATATTGTCTTTCGATGCTGTTAGAAAGTTTTTTTAGTTCATACTATAATAAAAGAAATCTTTAATTCGAGGTTCAGATAGGTCTTCTGTATAGTACTATAAGGAAAAAAGAAACAAAAACGTTTGTTAGTTATCATATGGAAGGTTATCAGGTTAAGTGATGAAGTTGAGAAAAACTTTGGTTTCACTTGAAACATATAGCATTTGAAAGAGTATGTTAAGATTAAGAAGACATAGCTCATGAGAAGAATAATACAAGAAGGAAATCGTGAATATTTTTCGAAAAATCCGGCCATTTAAGTGTGTGATATTCTGATGTAAAAATATTTATTTTAGAAACTCAGTCAATATTCCATTGAAATTCAGATGTACACTGATATTTCATTAATGCTTTTTTTTTTTGACAGTAAGATAAATATAGACGACTGCTTTTTCTTCTAGAATAAAAGATGGTCCTTACTGACGAGCAAAAGAAAGTTATCAAATCAACAGCACCAGTTTTAAAAGAACATGGCAAACAAATAACATCAGTTTTTTATAAACATATACAAGAAGCTCATCCGGAACTTCGCAATTATTTCAATCAATCAAATCAAACAACAGGTACTCAACCATTAGCATTAGCACATACTCTTTATTGTGCTGCTGAACATATCGATAATTTGGAGGTACTCATGCCACAAGTACAACAAATTGCCAATAAACATCGTGCCCTTTTGGTCAAACCCGAACATTATCCAATCGTCGGAAAATTTTTATTAGAAGCCATTGCTGAAGTTTTAGGCAGTCAAGCAACACCTGAAATATTAGAAGCATGGAAAGCTGCATACAGTGTTATTTCTTCAATCTTCATTGGCTTGGAGAAGGAAATGTATGCCAAACTCGGCGATAGTGATAAAGCTTATGCTGAATACAAAATTGTTAAAAAAGACACAATTGCAAGTGGACCAACTGTTGCCGTTACACTCGAACGTGCCGATGGAGGAAAATTAGTCGATTATCAACCCGGACAATATATTGTAGTACGTCTTGAAAAAGATGGTTTGTTTCATAATCGATTCTATGGTTTGACTGAACCATCCAATGGCAAGACATACAGCATTGTTTTGAAACAAGAAGCTGACAATGCTTCAAATGCTACTGTCTCAAATGAAATTATTAACAATCGTGATGTTGGCAGTACAGTTTTAGTTTCAGTCCCTTCTGGTACATTCGGACTTGTCAAAGATGCCAAACATCATGTACTCATTGGTGGTGGTGTCGGTATTGGCCCAATCAAGGCTATGGTCGAAGCTTTACATGCCGAAGGAAAATCAGCTTCAGCAACATTAGTTCACTGTGTACGCACTGCTGATCATGCTGCTTTTGCCGATAAATTACGTGCTGCTGTTTCAGATGGTCAATACTTATTATTAACAGCAGATAATCCAATATCAAAAGCAGCAATTGGAAGCAAACTTACTCCAGATTCACATGTTTATGTAAGTGGATCAGAAGCATTTGTAACCATTGTCGACAAAGTTCTCGGAGAATGTGGCCATCCAAAATCTCAAATTCACACAGAAGCAATTGGACCAACACTTAGCATATTAAACAGATGTTGTTAAAAATCAAGCAAAAATTTAAGCAATTCAACATTATACCCATGAACAAACTCTCTTCATTGTAACTTATGTTTGGTTTTTTCCTACTTGACCCATTTATATAATAACTTGATTAGATAGAAAATATCTTGTCCTTTTTCGTTTTCTGTTCTTATGCATTTAGTTATTAGTTGTTGTTTGTTTAACATGCTATTTAATTGGCGTTTTCTATGTTAGCATAATGCTATCTTCTTATATATTCATATTGTGGAAATAAAAAGTAGATTAAAAATAATTGTCAAAAGAATTTAATATAACATAACATTTGATTTTTTGTTTTTCTTATGCTGATACTACTTGAACAGGCACATAATATCAAATTGAGAGTGGCAGATATTACTACTCGAATAGTATTAAGGTTGTTGAAATTAATTAGGTTGATCATTAGAATCAAGTTTTATTCTGTAATTTTGTTTTTTAAATCTCACTACTGTAGTTTGGGGATATCCAAGATACACAAAACTTTACACATATGAACATGAATGCTGATAATTAGTTCTTGCCAGAAAGAAAGAAAATCAATTGAATTTCTTTCATCAATGAATTTCAAGCAATTATTTTTCTATATTCACATCGTTGAATTGGCCATGATCTTTTTTACATTCTCTCTTTTGCTTTGATGACAATTCCAGACATTGTTCAACTAACGGTTGCAATGATGGTTAAACAATGATTGATATAATTTCTAAATGACTTAACAAAGTAATAATCAGTAATAGAAAAGAAAATATATGATAGTTAATTAACATTTTTCTTGTGGATCAATTTAATATTTGTATCAGTCAAATACAATATTTTTCTTTTTCTTAATAAAAAAAAATAATCTTATCGATCGATTTCAAAACATTGAACATTCTATTAGTTGAAATGTCCACATAAGTAGTCAATTCTGTTAGAGATGTGTCATTATCGGGGATAAATCTGTGATCGACTGACAAACTTCCGTTGTCTTTCTAAAGACTCTTGGAAGATAAGGTGCACGTAATGCAAAAATCGAGTGAGTTTCTT
The DNA here is from genome assembly GCA_905329745.1 of Rotaria sp. Silwood2. Classification (NCBI taxonomy): domain Eukaryota; kingdom Metazoa; phylum Rotifera; class Eurotatoria; order Philodinida; family Philodinidae; genus Rotaria; species Rotaria sp. Silwood2. The sequence continues at coordinate 2,926 of CAJNSZ010002926.1, forward strand.
TTCTCATTTCTCGCTATATATATCATTTGATAGAGCACGAAAAGTTTATCAAAGTGATATTATTTCTAATGCGATTGGTTCATGTTTTAGAGAAAAAAACGAGTTTCAGTCAGAGACTTTCAAGTTTTTTATTGCTCACATTTTAGAAATTTTATAAAAGGATTTTTTTCTAATTCAACATTAAAATCGGAATTAAAAAATGTTATTTTAATGAGTTTAAAATGGAAATGTTGTTCGACATATGTCTGTCTTCTATTTTATCCTTGAGAAATTCGCATTCTTTCGATTTTTTCTTACTTATATGCTAAAATCATGAAAAAAAAAAAGATGCACATGTTTAGTGTTACCTTAATTTTTTTATGGTATAAAAACCAGACAAAATAGTCAAAATCGGCTTAAAAAAGTACAACGAATCGGATATCTTTTAATCAAAAATGTTTTCCATCCAAATCATCTCGCTGGAGGACTACAGAGAAAATTTTCAAAAAATATATATCTAAGAAGACATACAACCATAATATAATCCGAACTTTTTTTCTTTGCTAGAAGATATATGACTCCTATTATGAATATTTTCCACAATTTTAGCGTATAATAAATAGCAAAAAAAATCGAAAGAACAATTTTCTCATCGATAAAACAAAAGCTAGAAAAATTAATAGGGTATGTTTGAAGATCAGTATCTAGCAGTTCTAATGAGATATGACACGTAGTCCTATCTCTTAACATAAAAACCTAGAAAAATTTGCAACGTTGTCTATGGATAATACAAAAAGGTGTTTGAGTGATCTTATTCGACAGACAGATGTCAAACAAATTTTTGAAACTCAAGCTTTCATGATGAATTATAAAATAGTTCTTTCGTAAAATTACTGAAATGTAAATAATAATAAACTTGAAAATTTCTGACTAAAACTCGTTAATTTAGTTATTTCGAACCATTTTTCATATCTTTCAGGTCTTTAGTTTTTTTTGCTCTTTAAAACATGGCCCAAATTGATTTAAAAATATAATATAGCTCTGTTCAACTTTTCGTACTCTGTCGAATAGGTTATGAAGATGCGAGAACAAAAATTTACTCGTATTTGGCATTATAAGTACTTTATAGTATTTGTCATAGGCAGCTCGACTACTTAGTCAGACAAAATCAATAAAAAAAAACCCGTAAAAAAGGATAAAAAATAAACGCGTTCCAAATCATAAAAAAACTGCACATTTTAACGTGCTACGTACGTGTTATAATTTTGAAGCAAGTTTTTACGACGACGGGTAGTTTTACGGGTTCATAAGGTGTTAAAATGCGCGATTTTTATGAAATTCTTTTCGTTTCATATTTTAAACGCAGGTTTACATGCTTCATTTCTGAATGAAGCAAATTCTATAAGGTAAAGAGACAACTCAGTACTTCACAATCACTTGAGAGCTAGTCACGACTATATTTTCTAACTATTTTAACTTTATTCCAAACGTACACTGGTGCATGTATCGATGTTAGGTGGAAATAGAGTTAAAATAATTAGAAAATATAATCGTGACTAGCTCTCAAGTAATCATGAGGCATTGAGATGTCTCTTAATCTTATTGGATTCGCTTATTTTATTATAACAGGAAGTAACTATGTGTGAGTAACTAACTGACATATGCGCAAGTTCCATAACATACTTTCAAATTCACTCCACAATATTTCATTCGAAGATATGCTTTGAAGATTTCAACTACTGTTAGTAAACTATTCTCTAATTACGATTTTATGATCGCAATGAAATCAAAATATGAACAACTTATTGGTATTATGGATAGCAAAAAAAGAAAAAACTGATATAGTTGATGACGATAGATCGATTGTTTATATGTCTAAATTGTCCAAGACGAAGTAAAGGAAAGACAAAGAACATATAAAGGCAACTAAAGTGTCGAAATCATTTCTTGTTCTTTACACAAGAATACTTCTCAATTGGCTATACTGATCCTATCTCGACTTAAAAAGAACAGAATTTGATCCATGAGAACGATGTTTTTGCGTGATAATCAATTTAATAGATTATTAAGCAAAGAATAATATCATGAACACGTTCGTGTTAAAGAAATATGAATGTCAGAATGGAAGAAATCTACGAAAAAAAAGCACCAAAAAGAATGAATTTGAACGAAAAAATCCCCAAGCAGACAAATGCGTCACTTTTTATACTAATTTGACCTTTAAAAACGTATGTACAATTTGGTCTTCAGTTTGTATAGAATTCTTCCATAAAAATTCTTTCAGATTTCACTTCTCTATTTTGCTTTAGTTACATAGAGATGCTTTTTAACCAGTATATTCTGAGGTTAAGTTTTTATCCTAAATATAAGAAACTAATATAATTGTTATTTGAGATAATCTCGTTCAGAATTTCTTCAAAGTATGTTCTTAATTGCAGAGTACTTTAAATTTTCTATGTGCACACATCTCGTCAACAAACCAAAGATAATTTTCGTAATATTCAAAAACCTCATCCCAGAAAAAGACTTAGCAGATAATTTAAAGTATTTCACAATTAAGAATATACTTTGGAGAAATTCTGAAAGATATTACTCTTAATAACAGTTATTTTATTTTCTTATATTTACGGTGAAATCTTAGAATTCTAAACATTGTTATTTCTATAGAATCGAAAGTGTAATATGATTTTGTGGAAACTTAATCTTAGAATATACTGGTTAAAAAACATTTCTATGTAACTGACAGAAAAAGAAAGCAATTATATAGTAGGAATATTATTCTTACATTCAATGTATACCTAACTTCATTGATTTTTGAGTCAACATTAACGAAAAATCAGTCGGTAAAGACACCGTTCTACGCTCTTTTAAAAGTGAAGATTCAAAGTCGTCTAACTAATTTATATTGAATAAGGAATATCTCTGACTACCTTATGAATGAACTACTCATTAAAAAAAGAGAAAATGTACTGAAATACTATTTGGATGCATCTCTATTCTCATAACGGAATATTCGATAAAAAATAGACTCGTTTTAGAGAAGTATTTATCGAAAACCGCTGTGAACTAACTGCTTCATCGTAAAAGGAATTGTATTTATTGATTTCGAGATATGTATCTTATGTCCAGAATTGAGTACTTATCGGAAAAGCTATGCATGCAAATATAAAATATTCAGAGGGTCATCTCGTCTATCGCTACAGACTTGCTATTGTGTGGATAATATATCTATGGATGAAATAGGTCTTTGATTGAAGAAAAACTTATTACATGTATTTTAATAACTGTACATTTTTCTCTATTTCTATTAATTGACGATCAGAAAAAATGAATTTTGTTAAGCAAGAAATTTTTATCTCATATTAACAAAGAACTAAAATTTTTAACGAGGACCATCTATCTTCTACTGTCATGAACTAACTATTGCTGCACAAAAGAATTCAAACGATCTATAAAAAGCACTTTTCCCCTCTATCCTTTACCTATCGATAGACAAATAACGAAGAAAAAAAATGCATCTATTGAAAAATATCTCACAACTTTCAAATTAGAATATTAAATTAAAAAAATAACTTTTTTACATAAAGAAGTATGCATTGTTCTATTCCCATGAAGCGACTTTGGGTAGAAAAAGATACATGTATCAAAAACTTTTGTATCTTCTACTATTACAAATTGATTATCTATAAGAAGAAAAATATACGTGTCTCTTCACTAAAAAGCTAACGTCTTGTATGATTATTAGTGTCGGCGCCATACGGGAGCATACAGAAGCGTAGCGTTCCGTTGCTGGAAAGTCCTGCCGCTTTCATTAATAATTATAATGTTACCAGAAATACTGTCAGAAATGCTATGCAGATAAATTGATAATGCTTGTCGATTTCATCCATGGTAATCATTTCAATTTCAGAAATACAATATTTAACCATTGGCTTATAACTCACAGAGAGTTACTCAATAGATCGATGCATAATCATTTTCATGACAAGCAAATTTTATATCCACTATTAGTCTAAATGTATCCTCTCTGTATTTTAATGAAATAAGCCGAAGAGTAGATCATTGATTAATTATGTTACAATGTCTTCCGCGATGAATATTTCCATCTCTATGTTGATGTAAGGCAGTCAGATGATATTCATCCATAGCAAACTCTATCTTTTCTTCTCAAATCATAGTTAGTATGAATTTCATCTACTGGAATTCCGAACTTTTTTTTTCAAGTCACTCTTTATCATAATAAGGATTACAAACAATTGATACGACAGCGTCAGTTAAACCGGAATAAAAATTTTTCATATTGAAATGAATTAAGAATAATAAATGGAATGGTCCCATGTCTCTTGTTAAAGTAAATAATTCAGGGTGAATTTTTAAAGAAAAACTGAATCCAATCAGCGATGAAGAAAATTTGGATAAAAGTTTTTAGTCCATAAGTGTCCAAAGTTCAATTTTTTTCGATACAATAGGCGTTTTTTCATGGAAATAACTTTTCACTACATTTCTGAATAAATGTGACGAAGCTAGACAGAAAAACGCACAAAAAAAGCAGAAGAAAATCTGCTAAAGCACGAGTTTTTGTATTTTTTGAATAAAATTAAAAATCGATGTTTATCTGCTTGGATCAATCGGTCAAATAGTTGAAAAAAAACGTGTTAATGTGATGAATTATAGTTACAATATTAAAAGTGATTTTTGTTGCTTCTAATTATCTACTGATATTAGCATTAGGATGCCTATGAGATTATTCAGAAGAGGGTTTTACAATGCAGTGAAAATTTCTATAGAAGGTACGATTTCTAGAAGGATGTGACATATCGTCTACAGCGGCCAGGTAAGTAAAACACGTTTAAACGCGTTATTTTATTCGATATCTATGTATCCTATTTTAATAAATTTTGACATAATTCAACAAAAATTTGCATGTGGAGTTGATCAAAATACGAATTTCAGTTGTAGATTCCAAATATATCACAATCTATTAGAATCTACTTAAATATTATCTTCAACTCTTTAATGCTCATTTATTCTGTATTGTGAATAAAACATGCGATCATTCTATTGATATATTTTTCTTTTTATATATTAAAACATGATTATTTAAACTTATATTGTTGACCTTAAATCTTTCATATCACAATAAGTATTGATAAACGTACTGAAGCAAACTCAGTAATAACAAAAATTTATTGTACAAGGGGATTGTAATCGAATATGAATCAGATTAAAGAAGAATAAATGAAAAATACTCAATAGAATCTACGTGTATGAGAGAGATAAATAAATAAAAATGCTTTAAACAAATTCTTATCTATTTAAACATTTATAAATAGGCTCTCATCTGCTCAGAAATCAGTTCAGATATCAATATCTACTCACATGCCGTAGAAATACTGAGCATGTTGCCTTGGAATTGGCTATCTATATTTTAATGTTCATGAAATTATACATTAATATAAAAAAGCTTAACTCTGTTAAATAAGCGAGCTCATGTGAGCTGCAATTAAACACTGTAAACCAGTGTCAAAAGAAAAAAGATAATTCAAGTTCTCTGTGACATATTGCTGCGTTAAATTATATTTAGTCCTGTGAACGCATTTTAACTCGTAAGATCAATAGCGATATCAACAGAAAAACGCGTAAACTTAAGATTGTACTTCACAGAATCATTTTCTGTAGAGAAACGCGTAAATTTCGAAAAAAATACACATTTTATCTGGTTTCAAAATGGCGTTATAACAGAACCTTGACGCATTTAAACGAGTTGTTTTTAAAGGCCTTAACTGCCTGGTGAGAAGAAAAAAACAGAAATAAAACAATAACAAATGCATCACAAAACCTCAGAGCAGATAAGACAAAACAATATGCACAAATACGCAAGTAAGAGAGTATAAGCAACTATCAACAAATGTATCATACGAACATCCATGACAGTGCAGATGAGTGCAGGTCTGGATAGTGACTTTGTAACTAAACTATAAAATTATGTCGAAGCTGAGTGCTTAAGGATTGGAAATTTACCGAATAAATGACGATTTCTTCTAAAAAACCGATTGTCTGTGTAGCGTGTTTTGTAATAAATAGTATATCAGCACTGAATTAATTAAAAACTATTAAAAAGAATCATTTCATCGTTAATAGTTACTTGACTCGTCTAGATGAATGAAAAAAACAGCAGTCACGCATCCATTCAGTCTTCAAGCTACAAGTAACAACACTTGAATCAAAATGATATCATTTGATTAGTTTTATTGTTGGAGCTTTCAGTAAAAACCGCGACACATTGTCAAGTTTTCAAGGCTGTCTAGGACTTGCAAAGTTATCAATCAATAAGCAGTTTACTCAACCTGCGTAAACTGATTATGCGTTCTTTCAATCATACTTTCTATTTACATCTTTTTAGACTTGTATCCCTTTTCGTATACATATTTTATTAATATAAATTGAAGTGGCAAATGATATAAATGGCCTTCGGTCTTTTTTATTGATGAACATTTGAGCAAAACAAAAAAAAAACAGACTTGTGTTAGGTGCGTTTGACGATTGTCGGAAAATCTGAATAGTTTTGTTTTTTGACGTCCGTACATTTATGTTGATAGTTCGATTCGTACTTGATTTTGCATGTTTCTTCTTCTTCTAAGCAAATGAAACAAAACGAACGTGAACATGTCGGGCAAGTATGGTATTTGCACTTTTCATCGTACGATCCGAATGTAAAACAAAACGGACAGAAACGACGATTGGGCACAAGTACGTTATTATTGCATTGAAGTGGAACGAGTTCGTAGGACAGTTTTGTTGCATAATCGCAACTGGAACCACAGTTATATTGATCATTTTTGCGAATAGTCAATCCTTCTTTCCAATCCTTGTTGCAAAAGAAACAAAACGTACGCTTACAATTTTCACATGTTTGTTGAGCGTAAAGTGTTTCATTTACTACTAATGATCCACAATGGCAAATTTGGCAATCAATGTATCTCATCAATTCACAAACTTCAGTCAGTGATTCAAGAGAACGAACGAAATCAGGTGAGACGAAAAATCGATCGTAAGATACTTTTTGACGACAAGTCATACATTTGAGTTGAAAAGTCGAGTGCGCAAAATAGTTCCCAAAGCAAACTTTACAAATACGATTACAGCATAATTTCATTGAATTCTCATTCTCGCGACAGATTTGACAAGGTCGTTCTGCATCACTTTTTGTAGGAATTCGTTGCAATGCTTGTTCAAGATCATGCAAAATGATATTCGTCAAAATTTGTATTTCAACGTAACCTCCTCCACGAATTCGTTCGAGAACAAGAATATTGATGCCATTGCGAAATAATGATTGATAACGAACAAATGATTTGCTATTGAAAAGATCAAGTTCTTTGCCAGAAATAACAAAACGATAACGAAATGGATTCTTGAAATAACTAGTGATCAGTTGTTGAAGATCGTTCAAGTTGAAATTCTGTTGCAACTGAGCAAGATAATTTCGGCCAACAAAATTAAAATGAATGTTAATCATATCTAAAATAATATTCATAAATCAGGTTTTCAATTGAAAAGATACAAAAAACATCACACAGAGTCTCAAGAATTATGAATGCGTGGAAACATCGAATAATCTTGTTTTTTCACAGCTGTACACGGTGTATAAGCACTTGAATTGTATTTTTTCTTGCAGTCAGCATCGGTTTCGAGACAGATAAAGCAAAACTGATAACGACAATAAGGACAGCTATGGTATTTACAAGCAGTACCATATCCTCCGGCAAGAAAACAATTTGGACAACATCGTCGATCGGGTACCATAATTGTTGGAGCATGGAGAAGAGGAATAAGATCGTATTGAATGCGGCGTTGATATTCGCATTCATCAGCACAGGTATACAAGAGATCTTTCATTGTTTGATCATTCCAAGTTCGATTGCAAAAGAAACAGAGCCAACGTTGACAAGTACTGCATTGTTGTTTTGCAGACAATGTCATATTGAATAAAAGTGCACCACAATAGCAAATTTGACAGTCAATGTTCTTCAACATATCAGTTATGTCACATAAAATCGACCATCGATCAATAAAATCCGTGGTTTTGAAGAATGTTCGATAGTCAACAGTAGATTCACAGAATACCGCCGCCTGATCTCTTGGCGTGCCAGTCTTTTGCGTTTGATGATTCAGTTCAAAGGGGGACTGCAGCTTGCACAGGACAATATCGTTACCGGAAGATGATGTTCGATGACTCACACGGTAAAGATCGTCACGATCGACGATCTGTCTTGTGCATCGTAATTCAAAGTTCGTTTCCTTCAAATAATTCGGAAAACAATCTATACATACATGTGTACGATGAACTGTTGCACACATCTCTACACACATACAAAAATCGCATATAGTTAAAATGCGATCGACTTTCGTCCATTCATTTTTCAAATCTTCCAAAAGTATTTCTTTGAGCAGAGATATTTCAATAAATGTACCTCCAACGGTTTGATTAAGAAGAATAATCTGAATATTGGGATTAATAAGCTGTTTTTGTCGACTAAATATCGCGTCATTGTCTAAACATAATATTTGATCGTTAATTACAAGTCGATATTTGGTTAGACTCCCAAGTATCGGAACAGCTTGAATCAAATCTGAACGAGTAAAGTTATCGGGAAGCTGAGACGTATAAAATTTTCCATTAGCGGGTGTTGTGAAAGTAACGGGTATCATCTAGAAAATAAAAAACGTACTCTTTGCTAAATACAAAATGAAAACAAATAATAAAATATTCAATGATGTCCACCATGCATGCGACGACCGACAAATATATTAACGGAATTGGTAATTAATTTCTTTCGTTCTTTAAATTTGTCTTCATCGTCTGCGCACAATTCTTTGCCTTTGGCTGCCAACATGTATACTGTGTGGCTGTTTGGTCCATAAAGGCTGTTGACCATATCAATAAAATCTTTGTAACTAAAATCATCTTTCAAATGTCCTATCTTCTTCTTTCCATCGTCGGCAACAAAATGAACGTTGATGACCATAATTGAAGCAATCGAAAGAATTCTCCAACTGATCGTATCTATCCTATCTATGCCAGTGTCAAAAAGAAAGAAACGTAATTCAAATCTGCCACATACTCTACGTTGGAAAAAACGAAGATTATTTTTTCTTTCTCTTTGCTTTACATTGTCATTTTGCGTTCTATTCTTTCCGAGTGGGCAAAAATTCAACTCACGGAAAGAAAGAAGAAAAATCGTATGTCTGGCTTTTTTCCCATTGCTATGCAGTCAAATATGAGTCATGAAACTCGCAAACAAAAAAATCACATTATTGACATACATTCTTTTTACTAAAAAAAATCATCTGTCGAATCATTTTTTCTCTCCCTCCTTCTATTAAGCTTTTTTTAAAGGCTAGCAAGAATATTACACAACGTTCTATAAGTTTGGTAGACTTATGATACATAGCCATGATATATGAAAGTCTTTCTTCCTGTCTGTTTTTTTTTTCGAGTCTCCACAGTTATATTTTTGCTCATTCTCTTTAGATTTACTGATATTTGAAACAAAATGTTCAGTAGTGAACATAAAGTTTTCATGAAAACGCGGACAGATCATCGACGAGAAAATCAAGGACCGATAAGCGTTGATCATAGCATCAACTGGCAAAGGTACGTTAGAGATTGATGGTTGGAATTTAAATTGATTTTGTTGTTTTTATGTTAAGTTCTGCATCAAACAAATCAAAACGATCTCGCTCAGGTTTGTAATTTTCTAAAGATTGATCTACAGAATCACTCACAGTCAGCGAATTTTGTTAGTCATATTCATAACTAAAAACCCAAACAGATTCATAAAAGTACCAAGATAGAGTCTTTTTTTTGTGATATCATGCCCACTATTTCGGATATTAATCAAACTGATTGAAAAATATACTTTGTTCAACGGGCGAGATGAGAGAAACTCTGTATTTAGAAAGGATGCGGCATTGGGTTCGCAAAAAAAAGACTCTATCTTGGTAGTTTTATGAATTTGTTTGGGTT
>CAJNSZ010002927.1:0-12932 GCA_905329745.1 Rotaria sp. Silwood2
AGATATGTTTCCTTCAATCAATATACAACGAAATTTTACTGAATGTGTTCCTATTTTAGAAAGATCTCTTCATGTGGGATTTGTGAGAATGTGCACTACATCAATTAGATCCTATGATCATGAGGAAGAGTACTTTGTATAAAGAAGTTAAAAAACTTTTTTTTTCAAGTGATGCCAGAAAACAGCATTGAAGTGACTTCACAATATGTTTTCAATATACGATTCTTTTCTGTTAGCTGTTTTTCAAGATTTTCCTACTTTGAAATTGGCAAGCTGCTATGACAATGGAAGCAAAATATTGTTCATACTTAAAGTAGATTTTATAATAGATATAAATACTAAAAACCATTAATAAACTAGAGATTATTTTAAAAAATTAATTCTCAGTGAGGGTCCTCTCATAGTATTTAATTTATACGACTTCCTTATTCTCTTGTCAAACATCCACATTGTTTGACAGACGCTTAAATATTTTTGTCTAAAGTGACACAAACTCAATTCTAGTTCTCCTTATGATAGAGCTGGCGGCATACAAATCATATGAGAAGAGAGAGACCTGTTGCAGTAATAGACTGGAGAGAAAGAGTTCTCTTTTATCACCTTTGACTCAGAGAAAAAATAACAGAACTTGCTAAAAATAGGTCATTACACTACTCACTTTGTACAGTGAAATTTTGAAAATTGCCTCTTCTAAACTATTCAATAAGTCGTTCGATTCAGCTCAAATTTTTACAGTACATGTAAGACAAAAAGTTGTATAAACGAAGAAAATTTCGGTGTTTGATCTTGTACCGTTCAGGAGAGATTTACCTTATTCTGCACTGTGTAGAATGAAATTTTTTTGAAAAAGAATTCAGGCTGATGCTTTTCTCGCAAATATTTCTATTTGCAAATGTAAACTAACTCAACTGAGTGGGATAAGCAAATCTGAATGTATTATGGACTATTTCTAATTACTCATTTTCCGTCCAAAGGTGAAAGATGACTCAGGTTTTATTAATGAGAAAAGTCAATTTTATGATGAACATCTTTTTTTATGAATAACTTCCTATCAGAAAATAGAAGAAATCGCATAAAGAAACTAAGAGAATCATATTTTATCGAATTTTTACACTAGCGTAGCATGTACAGATGAGAAAAACAAATTGATTATTTTCTTTTTATATTGATCAAAAAATATAGAATGAGCAATGTCAATAACTTCTTTGATATTGCTATTGCATCGAAAGAAAAAGATATTATTTTTCAAAATATATTTTTATTGATTTTTCAGTGTCGTTTATTTTTAAAAAATTATAAATATCATTAAAATTCAATAAAAAATTTTTTATGCAGATAACAGAGTTGTTGGTTTTTATTGTTAACTTATCAATACTTCGAACTACTTCAAATAGAAAGATTGCAATTTCTTATTTTTTATTTTATTACTAACTTATCTATTTATAATCTTAGAAAAAATAATTTTTTCTTTATATTTGATAATTCCATCTATAGTTATTCTAATGAGATATTGAAAATGTTCTATTGATCAGTCATGCTATATTATTGTTAACTAATCGAAGTTTTACATTGAATAAATTCTATTGGAATTTCCGATTGATGAATAGAACTGTCTAGAATCTTTTTATCATAGTCAAAGTTTGAGTAATCCTTGATAGTGGAAACGAAATTCTCTTTACTTTCTTTTATTTGATACGTCGAATTAACATTGAACAACAACAATAATCAAGTTTTAGAAAATTTGCATTATATGCTGAAAAAGAACTCAGTATTACAAAATAGCATGTCTAGATTGGGTTGACTGTTTATCAATATGGAGGAATGTAATAGGCTTAGAAAATTTCATTTGTTAGTGTCTATAGAAATGATACAAACGGATCTAAAAAGATGAATGGCCTATAATTATGTTGGTGGAACTGAAAATGATTCAGGAAAATATGAGAAAGCAGGATTTTTTCATTACATAAGAATGTGGATCAACTTACAAGTCTCACCGAATTCGTTATTTTGTGTGTTGGTTCATGAAAATTTCAGTATTGTTGCTCATTCATTAGGCAATTACTCAGAAATGCTGACATACATACTGCGAGCAAAAAATTTTGAAGAACAGTTTCCATCAAAATAAATATGACTATCGAAAGTCTACAATAATATTCGATCTATCTATTCTTAATGTATTCTCAATCAATCTCACTTGACATTTCTACAAAGATTTAAGATTTGTATAGCTGTAAATATTGATGTTACGAATCAGCAACCTTCGGAAAATCGAACAAAAGTTCATCATAATGGTGATTAATATTCTTTTCGAATTTCTTGCAAAATTACAGATCTTATATTTAACTATCATGCATTTTATTCAAAAGAGAAAAATGACACTATCTATATAGAATAAAAGAAAATAGCTCACTAAATGTAATTCATGCATTTAATTTCTATTACCAAACGAATATAGAAATATTTAATTAATTGTTCAGATATTTGACACCTCAACTAAATATAATTAATTGTGTGCATCAATTAAGTCTTTGAGACAAAGAAACTCTATCTTGACAGTAATCTATTGTGATATCATTCAAGTGAAAGTAATAAAAAAATATGGTCATTATTTTTATGTTAAACATTGAATAAGATAAGATATGATTTATGTTTCTTCTTATCGATTTTGAGTTTTTTGTATTATTAAGAAAAAAAACAATCGAATCCGCCTTCTTTTATTTTTGATCAATGGAATTTTAAAGAAAGATATCGATCAATAACTCATACTAAATTTTCAAATGGTTGCATATGTACAAATTGTATTAAAAAGATCTGACAAAAGTTTCATAGGTACCTCTTTTCTATTTTCATCTTGATGATTTTATACTAAATAAATTTATCCAATATGTGTTCTACACAGTTCGAATATTTGAAATTTATATATTATTAAGACAACAGTCAAAAGTAATATAAATAAGTGTCACGAAGATATTCTAGTACATATCTTTTGGGTTTGATCTTTAACTTTTATGTAACGTATCTCATCGGAAACATATGTGATCTTTGAATAAAATCAACAATATCATCGAACATTTCCGGTAAATTTATATTAACAAAAATGTCACAAAACATTTAAGAGTATGAAAAACAAATTAAGAAATATCATACACGTCTAAATTCGACATATAATAAAATATAGATACTATGACTCAATATGCAATGAATACACAACTTCAGATACATATTCAATATTTCGCTTTCAAATTAGACTAAATACCACATCCGAAGTATCTATTAAGTTCACAATAAAGTTCCATCGTCACGACTAGACTTCCGCAAGAACATCACCACGACATATGACTTACAAGTAAACGTTTCCCTACTGATCACTCGATTTCTCATCAATAGCTAGAGGATTATAGGTTATCAAGCACGCTGATTTTGAATATAACTACAAGAAGCTGCCTTAGATCTTCATATTCTGGTTTTCAAGAATAGAGAAACATTTACTTTTTCTGTTTCAAATTTTTTTTTTTCTAGCAGAAAAAGCAGTCATTTGAATTCATCCAATAGATACGTATCAGCATGCTCTATAATCTGATTAGATGCAGAACAATTGTAGCAAATTGTTTGTTAGTCTGGTAAACTAGTATATGAAGACCTCAGGGATTTTTTTTTTCGGTCATATTCAAATTAGCATGGTTGATAGTCCATAACTTAGTAGCGTCGAATGAGAAAGCGATTGATTATTTGAAAATATTTCCTTTGCTAAACTTCTATTACTTGTTTAATCTTTTACACTCTATTTATAAGTTTATTGTAAAAGAATATTTGAGATAAAACACCTATAACAAAGACAAAAGACGAACAAAATAAAGTAACGTTTTTTCTTTTCTTTCTACATAAAAGTTTATCATTTTATTTTCAAGCATTAGGTGCTAATAAATTTTTAAGAAAATCATCTTGCAAGCATCCATTTATAAATTCATCTTTTGTTAATGAATGATCACCATTTAAATCAAGTTTATTCATGATTTTTTCTACACGTTTTGATGGAGAATTTTCTCCTTTACGATTTTCTTCTCCGAGTAAATCATAAATAGCCTAGAAAAAAAAAATTAAATCATAAATGAAATTAAATCATAAATACATACAGTGACTATTTGTTCCATTTCTTTTGCATCAACTTTTCCATTTTTATCAATATCTTTGAAAAATAAAACGAAACAAAAATGAAATAAACAATTCTATAGTATCACTTACCATACATATTAAATGCCATATTAAGTTTCTCACGAATATCGCCATGTGATGTTACAGATATAGCAATAAGAAATTCAACGAAATCTAATAAATTATATATGAAAAAGATTTTTTTTTGTTTCATCGTAAAATATTAATATTCCTACCAATTTCTCCTGAATTATCAGTATCAAATGTTTTAAATACATGTGAACAAAATTTATCTGCTTTACCAGTTGGATAAAATTGTTTATAAACTTCGATAAATTTTTTCTTGTCTAATTTTCCTTTTGGACAATCTTTCTAAAAATAAATCGAGCTCTTATCTATACATATATTTAACAAAAAAAAAAGGACCAGTAAATGTAAAGATTTCCGTTTCTTTCCAAAGGAAATAAGCACTTATTAGTTCATGTTTTGCTTTTCATACATATTATTATACTGCTTTTGTTTTCTTACGATGTTATTAACGCATTCATCGAAGTTTAGTTTATGTATGCGTAAGGAAAATAAGATATCGATAATGAATCCCATTGTTAAAGAAGCGAAGCGAAGCGTAAAAGATGTCAGTTGAATTAGGCTAAATTGCTAACATATATGCAAAACAGGAATAGAATCATCAGATTTATTTGTAAGCTGGCTATTTAGAATGAAGCTTTTATATATTTTTTTTCTTTCGTTTATTTTCAGATGGCATAACAAGGAAGAGATTGCCCCTTTTATTTTGACATTCTCTAAAAGCTTTATCTATATGATTAGATTAGCTGCCAGATGAAAATGATGTTGGCCCAAACTTCGCTAGTATATTTGTGCTTATCAACTTAACAGATGTGCAAAATGCAGAAATATATCGATGATTGTTGACGTTTCTTAGAGGAAGTATATCATTTGACTTAGAGGAATGGATAATTACATGTTTAAAATATTGTATAATAGCAATAAGCAGCCAATGGAATAAATATTTACATGTATAGCAATTTTCTTTTCATCTCTTCGGATGCTACTAAGATATTTTCATAAACACAAACAGATTCATATATTCAAGAACGACAAAATAATCAAGCGTATATCTATTAATACGATTACTAAAAAACCTGTCACGTGATTCAGTAATCTCTATAATATGCAGCAATGGTTACTTTATTCCTTGTTTATTCTTATGATTTCAAACTTTGGATAATACAATTGAATTTTTAATAAAACTTTTCAATAAAAGAAACGATAAAACTATTTTCTTTTAGAATTGTTTTTAAAATATATTATATTAATGAAAGAATTGTATGCCAACTAAAATACTAATCAAGAATATTTCTAACTTTATTATTTATATTAATAGAACCAAGTTTCAATACTCTATTAATAATGTCATCTAAGCAGATCTATACAATATGATATCAAATTTAACGCCTGCGCATATTTGCTGATATATAGAATTGTTCATCAATAAGTAGATTCTATTGTCAATATAAATATGAAAACAATTATAGCAAAATAAAAAACAAAAATCCAAAACTAATGCATAGATTCTTTGACTACGAATAAGATTATTCAAATAGATATATTATAAATAAGAACTTACAAGAAAACCTTGATGCCATTCCATAATTTGTTTTCGATTAAAACGTGTATTTTTAAGTAATAATTGAATTTCTTCTTCTGTTAATTGTGTTGCACTTTTTTTTGATTTTGATTTTGATGTATCCGAACCCATATCTATCTTGAATGGTGTTTCACGTAATGAAATAGACGGGTTGTTTTATCTTTATCTACTTGTTAGTAAAGCACACTAAATAGAAACAAAGAAAGTGTCGGCAATCAGAGGATAAAGAGAGAGAGAGAAGAATATATATATATATATATAAAAGAGAGCAATAGCTATAGGAAAAGAAGTAGAAGAAAACGAGGAAGAGCGTCACGTCTATTCATGTCGACAATGCTAGTGTTTTTCTGTCCGATTTTAGCAATAGAAAAAGAAAAAAAAATGTCTATTACTCAACGAATAAACCAACATAATAGAACCGAATGATGACAATATGTTCTACTACAATAATTTAATTTCACAAATTCGTTATATTGTTAATTATATCTAAAGAATAAGTTCTATCATTGAGTTACTTTGACTAATATATATAAGTACCAAATCAACAAATTTTTCCCTACAATATAGTTCAATCGAGCTTGTCTAACGAACATTATTAGTTATGCATAGCATTTATCCAAAGAAAGAACATAATTCACTTCGATTTTATAAGCATATTCGTCTATTATAATAGTACTTCGATCAATCTTTATCAAGGTTTTATCATATCAAGAAAAAATTATTCCATATGTATTACTATTAGATTTGATGAATTTCATATAAGAGAACATATTCGGCTCATTTGCATTTTACAAAAGCTTATTGTAAAGCGTTTCTTTGTTTACTTATATATTAATATAGATAATTAGTCTCCAGAGAAGCGAATAAAATTCATATATATTTGGATAATGATTTAATTAGATACATCAGTTGCATTGCATTGATGATAAAATTGTTTGTCTTTTAATGTTCTCGCTTTCACCCTTAAAAATCGATCTTGGACCAGATATATTTCGATTGCATGATACTTTTTAGAATATCTTGAAGCTATGGTAGAGGATCTATGCTAGAATTTTCAACCCTCTATCATGATGTTTTTGGGAGATATTTATCAAGCAAAGAAAAGAGAATGCAAAAGAAGATTCGTTTTGTTTTAAATATGATTTTTTTATGAGAAGAACAATTATGATAAGTTCAATACCTCGAGAGATGATCACCTATTTATAGAAGTGCTCTTTTATATGTAATAATGAGAAAAAAAATTTATTCACAACAACGAGATCTGTCAGACACTGCAGATTCAGATGCTTTTTTTAAACAAAACAAAAAAAAAAGAAAAGACAATTGGCTACAATGAAATTACTTCGAGAATTCTGAGATGCGTGATCAGAAAAACATCAACACAGAATACAAAACGACGAGCAAAATAAAAAAGAAAAAACAATTTCTATTGTTTCTCAAAGATTCGACTTCAAATTATTTTCCCATATATTTATCTTAATTTCGATAGTTCTCATGGGAATAATCTTTTTGCTGGGGGCTATGAAGATTTAACTGTTATTTTGTACTTTCTCATAGAAAGATAGATAATGATTGTCTTGACAATCATTAGTAATTCTATTGAACGATTACCGATTAAAGAATATCCAAGTTATTGATTAATATAAAACTCATTCGATTAGACAGACTATTCTTTTTGAAATATGAAAACAGATATCAAATTGATTAATCATTTCAATATGAATTAAGATCGAATAATCGATAATTCTGAAATATAAAATGAATGTTTTCTATGAATCTGCATAATTATCAATGACGCATAGCATTATGAATCAAATTAATAGATAAATTCTTGTCGTATTCAATTGTGTTTATAGTTTTTTGAATGAATCGATCATATTTGAAGGTTCTAGAGTGTTTCATAAGTTCGAAGACTCAACAAAAATTAATTTCCATACAGATAGAGAATGATTTCTCACTGAATGTATCTATATAATGTTTGAATAGCTGTGTCAATGTTTCAAATGACATCTTCTCTTGTAAGAATACTTTAAATAACATGCATAGTAGAAATAAATAAGTTATTATCTTAAACATTCGTCTGAAATATGTTATGTGCCAATGATTACATACCATGTGTTTAATTTCTTGCATTTCAAACTGTTTATTCTGTAACTGATGATTTAAGTTGTAGCTTATGAATATTTACCTATCAAAAATATATAGAGAATATTGAAGTAATACATGCGAAGAAAATAAGATTCAGTTTTTCGACAATTAAAAAATTAATTGAGATAATTATCAAAGAATCATTGATAAAAATTTCAAAAACTTGAAGAAGTAATACAAAGTAACAGAGAACAATTACATGATAATGAATTAACATTTATTTTGTATCATCAACTTAATGTATTAATCTGTCAAAAAATATTATTTTTCTTTCTTAACAAAAGTATTTTATTTATCAATGGTGACAAATTGTATATTCTATTCTTATAAAAGAAAATATTATCAAATATTATGTCATTTAAAATTTTGACATGAGCATTAAAACTTCATATAAATACATTCAGTTGACGACCATTCTCCGTCTGTATATAAATTAATTTTCATTGAGACTCGAAACTTATGAAATATGTTGCATTACAAAAAAAAATATGTTAACTGTGTTTTTTTTCAAAAGAAAAATTCTCTAATCATATCATTCAATGATAAAATAGTTTTGTCTACATTAAACATCAATGAAGAGATAACATTATACAATCGAAGCATTTAAAGATATGAAAAATAAAGAAGATTTCTAAAAATCTTAATTTTACTACTTACTATAGAAAAGAAATTTTTGCTAAAGATTGAAAATTACAATACTAAATCCTCTTAGTGTTAATTTCTTTTTGAGTTAATTTATATCTTTACAGTGTCATTACTTACAATAGAACATACGTTTGTGTAGAAAAAAGAAAGGTCGTCTGTCATAAGTGAAAGAAGATGAGAAGAGGAAAAGAATAGCAGGAAAATAGAATAAGAAGAAAGAAATAAGGTATGAGAAAAGATAGAAAAGTCGTTTCGATTACATGAGCAAGGTTAGACAACTATTGCATCGCAAAGAAGAAGTTATTATATAATACAACCTGATGATTCTTACAAAGGTCACATGATTATTAGCATCGTAGCTATGTAGTTCCTTACTGTGAACAAAATCCGGTATTTACAGGATTAGCTGAAATGGATGATTTTTTTTGCAGTTTGAAATAGGTTATCATAACACTATTATTACGATCACGAATATTCTCAAATAATATAAATTATATCATATTAAATCGTGCAATTCTAAAATTTTATTAGCGTCCTCAACGTAAATACAATTTTAAATAAAAAATATCTATTTATACAAGTAAGGATCTTTCTAGATTTGGTGCTCAATCATGAACTACAATATCATCTAAGTGGCTTTGTAGAGAAAATTGTGCTTTGGGAGATATAAAAGGTATTCATGGACATCGTATTGATCAAGATGTTTTAAAATAAACTTATGCAAATTTTTTATGAAACTCAATTCGATACAGTTATAAGTGCTGTGTTGTTTTATATTACCAATATGGACTCATTGTCAACTTCAAAAATATTAGAAATTTTGATGTAACAATAAATCAGCACAACATCCCTGATAAGCTGATATAAATAATTCTCTTATAACAGAAAAGCAAAATTTTTGATCTTCAAATTTCTGGAGAGGATGTTAGAATAGCGTTATAAAAAGGATGCTTGTTATTTTTAATATTGCTTTTTCAAATTTTTATTTTGAAGTATCCAGGTTTGGTTTATGCTTGAAATTCTAGAAGAATCTATAAATATCTGATGTTCGTTACAAAGCTAAGTTTTTCAACATCGTCGTACCTTTCTCTAGAAAACTGAGCACCAAAAAACGTTTTTCCGCTTTATAAAGGATTTATTCATATCAGTTCATCAAAGAAGTTGTGCTAATTATTGTTACATACAAGTTTCTAGTAGAACCGTTGACTATTATCAAAAATATTGCCAATATACCGACCCGTTCGTATAGAAGAATAGGGTATTCTAGGTGACAATCTTGCAAGTTGACAAAGAGTTACTGAATTCTTATATATCATTCGATGCGTCAAATTTTATTTTACAAAACAACATACATGGCATTGTGGATCAGGGTAGGCCACCAAATCAGACGGGATTCTTTATGGTCCGAAAGCTAATAAACTGCAAAAAAAGACGAATATGAATAATTCTCACGTTTTTTTCCTTTTGTTATCTAATTTCTACATATCTTGATATTCGAGTATCTCGATCTGGGTACTTCATAAACATGTCGTTGCATCTTCTTGTAAAATTCATTATTATGCGTTGGCAATTGATAATAGCTAACTTTTAATTCAAGAAAGGCATAAAGCGTTCTTCCTCACGAGACTACATTCGAGACACTGAAATTTGACACATACTAAAATGCGAAGGATCAAGTTCGATTATTGACCGTCTCACTTTTGTCTGTAGATTCTCGCCGAATAGATTGAAAAGTGCCTAACGGTGTGTTACTCTACATGTTTCAAGTTTTATTATTATTTCATCGATGCATAATTTACATATTACACTATAAAAAACGACAATAATTCTGAGAGAATACTATTTTATGTACTTAGATTTTAAGTTTTGCTGACTCTTATAGGCTGAGTATGTGACTACCGATCTGCTTGCTATTTCACCTGCTTTATTTTTACAACATCCAACATAGAATCAATGAAAGGGGAAAACAATAAAGAAATCTTCAAAGCATAATATTCGTCTGCAATGGTTACAATAGATAAATGCGTTGCCATCACAATTGCTCTCTCAGCAGTGGTCCGGTACGAAAGAAAAACAGATTTCTATTACGCTCAAAAATATCGAATATTGCTGTGGAGTATAGCCGCAACTAGACTATGAAAATTAAATCAGTGGTTGACATATGTGACCGAAGAGATGCAGAACCAGCAACACTTCAAGTTCAGATATATAAAATAGTATTCTCTCAGAATTATTGACGTTTATTATAGTGTAATATATAAAATATGTATCAGAGACCTCACAGGGCATTGTTTTTCGCCCTGTCCTTGGACGGTCTCTGATACGAACCACATTATCTGAGAAATTTTTCTTAACTTCAAACGAACTAAAAACTGGATTTAATGTCTGAGCTCAATACTTCTAATGAGTACGAGAAACTAACAAAAATCAAGGAGTTCAGGGCACCAACAAAGTGAACCAATTGAAAGAATATTAAAAACGACAGTAACTCACGCCACTAACCGAACGCATGGATCTCAAGGAAGTCAAACAACTCATGCATTCCAAGATTTCCAAGTATATCACAGAACTAACAGACTCCAAAGAAGCCAAGCAAACCAAGGAACTTATGAGGGAACCTTTTCAGGTGTTGCCCTCCGATTTCAATGATTTTTTGTCTATAGATAATGTTCAATGTTCTAGTGAAAACCCTCCAAGGACTTGGGTTCCTAGCGCTTCCCTCAAAAGTTATGAACATTTTAATTTTTGCTTCTATAGTGCTTTAGAGTGGGTCACGAGATCACCTACCAGTTTTATCAGCAGCCAGTTACCATTAAAATTGATTTTCGATTTAGATATCTCAAACGATAGATCATTATTCGAAGCTTCTAAATCCAAAATATTAGCTCTTTCTGACTTATCTATGAAAAATGCCAAGGTCTACAAGTGATACACCCTTTGATACTTCATGAAAACATCGAGATTTTTGCGTGCTATTAATATTTTGCCTTTTTTCCTGCGTTCGCTCATTACTTTGAGTTCGGAGACGTCTTAAAGGATGCAGAATTTCAAGGACTTTTACAAAATACATAAATTATTTCGGGATAGCATAATTCAGCGTGATTGGAATTAAAATACTAAAACATTTATCCAATTTTGTAGAGAAAACATTTATGCATTTTTTAAGATGTCTCCAAACTCAAATCAATGAGCGAATGCAGAAAAAAAGGCAAAATACTAACAGCACCCAAAAATCTCCATGTTTTTATCAAGTATCAAAGGGTGTATCACTTGTAGACCTTGGCATTTTTCACAGGTAAGTCAAAAAGAGCTAATATTGTGGATTTAGAGGCTTCAAATAATGGCCTATCGTTTGAGATATCTAAATCGAAAATCAATTTTAGTGGTGGCTAGCTTCTGATAAAACTGGTAGGAGATCTCGTGGCCTACTCTTAAGTACTATAGAAGCGAAATTAAAATGTTCATAACTTTTGAAGAGAGCGCCAGGAACCCAGATCCTTGGAGGATTTTCACTAGAACATTGAACATTATATATGGGCAAAAAAATCATTGAAATCGAAAGGGGACCTTGAAAAGGTTCCCTCGTTAGTATGATGGATGGTTGATTTAGATAATTTAAAATCTTCAATATGAACGTTTTAAAAGAAAACATTTTATTTGAATGGTAAAGTTCATTTATAGTTATAAAATAAAAAGTCCGTACTAATACGTATGTTCTCAATTTGTGTTCACGAAACATGTTTGCATATTGGTATCGATTACAATAGTGAACATGTTTTGTTAGAAAGTTCTAATGAATAAATATCCTTTGATATATTGAATGATTTGTATATAAAAATGTGATCTACTACCTCTTTTTTGTTTAATTGATGGTATCGATTAATGTAATTACAATATTGAAATATCCTAGCTAATATAAAATTAAAGATTTCATAAGCGTTCTTGAATTAGAATATTGCTGTTGGGAAATAATTCATAAATAATAAAATGAAGAAGTTCAATTCTTGTGTAAGTAGAGTGCGAGAATGTGTCTGAGTCGAAATGATATTCTTCCTTGTACCCATATCTACACTCTATTATGTATCAATGAAAAACATAGATATGACATTAGATATTCATAATGAGATTATATTAAAAAGTCAACAACCAATATCGATTTATTTTGTTCAGAATCCATAGCAATAATCTGTCTATAAAGGGTGTCCCAGAAGTTCTGAAACGATTTTAAGAATTCACCGTTCTCGCATTCTACAAAAGCAAATTCGCTGAAACTTTGGTAAATTGTTGTACATATGTGGTACTACATAACTGCAAAGTT